>JAZHYW010019269.1:0-27835 GCA_037355805.1 Ixodes ricinus | reverse complement strand
GATGCATCCCAATTGACCTCCTCGACATAGAAATCGCCGCGCAATTAATACTGAGTCAATAATGCAGTTTTATCAGAAGCTAGCCAGCAGGAGCGAAATAGAAATCCCGTGCCGGAAATTGGAGCGATAAACCGAGCCAGTGATGATTTCAATTTTGTCGGCCTCGCCGCTAGGAAATGTCGGAGTGTCGTCTATCTGGGCAATCGATACTGTTTTTTTCTTTGCTATAATGGGAACTCCTCATGTCCTTCAGTGTCAGGTGTCGTCTAAGACCGGATACAGTTCTCTTTACTGCAATGCTCTACCCACCCCCCTTGCCTCGCGCGATCTTTTCTGGTGATACAGAACCCCGTGGAACAATTCCACAGCCCAGCCAGAGGCTGCAGCCAACGTTTTAGTTATAATTACGACAGAAGGGTCATGTTCGACAAGGACGTTTTCTAAATCAGCCGTTTTATCTGGATGCTCCGTGCACTTAGGATTAATGATGGAAGTGTATTCGCTTTCAGTGCCGAACAGATCAGATTCGAATCCGTTATCAGTCACGCTTCATGTTTCTTTGTTGCTCGTCCACAGGTGTACGGAGTTTCATTTATTTTTGTTTGTCATATACAAGAAATACTTTTTCACCCTTTGCTACTTTTGCGGGAACTTCCCAAAGCTTTTGTCACAGCGTTCGTACGCTGTTTGAGTACTCCTCATATTTAAAGACTAGTGTCTCCTGAAGCGCTTTGCATTTCGAAGAATTTCATATTCATTAAAGTTACCGAGCCACAAGATTACCGGTCGCAGTTTATCATGGCAATATCCTTCCAAGCCTGTGAATGCGTTCAACGCTACTTGCATATATTGGTTTAGCTTTCGCTTAAGTATCTTCATCAGCAACCTCCTCTGACAATTGTTGTTCTGTTTTATGCACGAGGCTCCTCGATGCCATAAATACTGGATCATTTTGCTACTTCTATTTGCCAAGTCATCCACTTTCCTCTCGTGGAGATTTCTGATCGGCGTTTCCAAGCCTGACATGCTTAACTGATGAATCTAGTCTCGACGAAGAATTCTTGGCCAAGGACATCGAGGCCCATGCTTCGTCTTTATCGAGAACGCGTATCGTCTCTCGCTAAACTCTCTGACGTTTTCATATGTCGTTTTTTTTTCTTTTTCTTTTTTTAGATAAGGCCCAAAGCAGAAGTTTTATAGTTTCAGGCCCTGGGATTTGGATCGCAGCATCACCACTGAGGTCCAAAACAACTAGGCGACGTCCCAACACCTATCATGCACAGGCACATGCCCGTGGGCTCAAAAACATCGATTATAAAAAGACTATTACTACCCTTAAAGATATACTTCAACGAGATTTGGCCATATTCCGTTGTGTCTAAACTAATGAGTTGAATACAGTGTTGGAATGTACGTCACTAGTAGCGATCGTTACCAGTAACGCGTGTCAGTTTTCGCTAGCGCGTAACCACTCGTTAGCATTACACCTGACTGACCAGTAAACCATTTTCGTTGCTTTTTGTTGCATTTGGCTACCAAATTACGTTACTCGTTACTCGTTACTTTTGACTAAAACTGTTGAAATACATTAGGTATTTGAAGAGGTCACGACGTCTGAGTCTAACGTTTAGAATAGCAGTCTTGTGCGTAAAATCCGAGACGTTAGGGGACCTTGAATTTAGGGTCACTAAGCTCAATGGAGGATCCAGCTTCTCTAGCCCGAAGGGCAACTACTTGCGCTCGGCACGCAATGCCCAGGCAATGGCAGATCTGCTGTCAGACTCTGCACCTTCGATTTCCAAAGCGGTGGGTTTTTTACTTATCAGTCTATCTATTCACCCATCCATCTCAAAATCCCGCACAAGTTAGTCGCTGCACGGAACCAGCATCCGTCACAGTAAACTTTAAAAAAAACAAAAAAAGAAAAACCTTTATGACCAAAGAGAGATTCGTTAAAAGGCGACATTATCTCGCTTCTCGAAGGCGAGACAAACCTTCGGCTACCAGCTAAATCCGTTCGTCCTCCCTTTTTTTTTATAGTGTTAATATTTACAAGGTTTGAACGAACGACTGCGGGCGCAGCCCTCCCCTCCCTCCTCTTCCCCTTCTGCTTTGTGCAGCAGAAATAAACAGCGGGGGGGGGGGGAGAGAGACATTTGTTTAAAATAGTGCACAACTAGTGGCGAAACCATTTGCTCGTTTCTCTAGTTACAAAGAAAACGCAAAAAACACCCTTTGTGAGAATTTTTTTACTCTGGCCCTCCCTCTGCTGCCTGAAAGTTCCTGACCCACTTTTGTGCACAGAAGAATCTTTTCGTTTGATTAGTCTTTACTTCACTAAGGTCATAATGAAAAAAAAGTTTTAAGCCTGGAAAAACTACTTACAGACACGCAAACCTTTTTTTCTGCAGAAAAATTAAAAGTTGCTCGCTGGTAAGAGGCAGCAAGTGGTTGTAACCGAGTGTCCTGTTCCACATAGTAAAGGCAATGAAACTGTGGTAATAGTATGAACCGGACTGTTACTAAAACTGGCGTAAAGATGAGGGTGTTGGTTGGCTGGCTGTGTTCCAGCAGTCCCCGTTCGCATGCTGTAGATTATAAAAGCCGATCGACTTTCCGATTGGTCTCGCGAAAGTTTTCTCTTTCACGAGAGGGAAGGCATGTTTGTAAGCGAACACATCTCTGCCAAACATATGCACTCGAACACAAAAGTAACGTAAAAGTAACGTAAAAGTAACGAATCAATGCAGATGGTTGGGCTAGTTGGTACTGAATTTGACGACGATGGCGCTTGATACAAGACAAAAAGTCTAGTCTCCCCCTTCGTCCTTGTCTCAGCGCCATCGTCGTAAAAGTAACGTTCGATTATTTTTGAAAAGTAACGGTAACGGTATATCGTTACTTTTGTAAAAAAGTAACGTGAGCTCAATAACGCGTTAATTTTTACCAAACTAATGAGTAACGCTATTTCATTACTTTTTCGGTAACGGGCACAACACTGGTTAATATGACCGTCATCTGTAAATGACAATCGCCCGTTTGTATTTTTGAGCTCCAGGAGGCTGTATTTTTCGTTATAAACGCCCACTCTGGCAAGCGCCCGGAGAAGGCCCAGCTTAGAGCACGTGACATCCAACGCGTCTCTGACGTAGGTCTCAAGACGAACAAAGCTACGGCGAGGGCTGACGTCGAGAGGATGGTTTAGTCGTTCCAGCCACCGAAGCGGCTGCTTTTAGCGAATCTCTTGAGGACGTAAGTTAACCTTCAATCTTGTGGGACAATAGCGACCCTCATGAATAATAAAGTGACTCGGGAAGAGGGGGAAAGTCCCCTCCTTCCCCCTTCTTCGTCGCCAGAGACGACAACTCTGTCACTGGCTGTTGTTGTTCCTAGACGAGCATTACAAACGAGGCGTTAGAGACATCCACCAGGTGCTCTTTTTGCCAATCGTTTAATTCGTCTTAAAATTCCTTTGGAGACTCTTTAACAAGATATTGGTCTGTTCCATGTGATACCGTTCTTTTTAACACATATAGACCAAAAATGAGCGCCGAAATTTTCGTTGGTATCCCTACAAGGGAAAACAATGACTGGTACGAACCCGGCACAAAAAGTAGGGGATTAGGCATTCCTGCTTGTTTCAGGCCGCCAAGCCCACTGAGCCGAGGGCAGATGATCCCGTTCTTCATGGAACAGCAGATGGCGCCCCCTGTCGCCGTCGACGAAGAGCAGTAGATCGGCGCTAACGAGGTAGAGAAAGCTAGAGCGGATAAACCGGGGTTCCGGTCTGCACCGAAAGTGACCCTGAAGGCGGTTGCCACTGTACGCAAAATGTGAATACCCGTCAGCGCGTTCAAACCAAACACGCATGCTATAGTGTTTGCAGCGCTCAGGCAGCGCTTTGGCCCCAGCTGGGCCGGAGCTTGTCGGATGCGTTGTTTGTTGTCGTTCGTGTCGGTGAGTTGACGGTGACGCGAAAGCCGCACAGTATAAGGCCGGTCGAAAGCGACTTCAGAGTTCAGCGGCGTCTGACGTAGGTATAACGTGAACAGAAGGTGGAACGGTGCATTTCTGGTTGCGACCGACGCAGATATTAGCCGAAAGAGACCATCGGTCAGAACAGCGTTTCGACCCCGGATTGATTCGGATACCGCAAGTAAATTTTAAGGCGACGTTTTGTGCTCTCGTTGAACTCATCGAATCTTCGAGGTCTGCAGTGAAGCGTGTTAATATGTTTGACACGCAGTTTAGCGACGGAAATTGCGCGGTGAGTCGTGCCGCAGCAGTGGGCACCGGTGCTTTCGTTCAGAATGACCGAAGGCTCACCGGTTGCAGGCCCCGGAGAGTTGCCTTTAAGGCTTCAAGTTGGTAGTTCTGTGCCGTGCTTTAGGTGATGCTTATGCCGTTTCCCAAATTGTTCAAGGTAGACGCACTTTCACGGAGCACAGGCGTTGCAGCGTTGTGGCTGATTCCGCTTGTCTGCTTCAATGTTTTTGCCGAAGTTTCATCAACATTCGGTACGCGAATTGCAAGCTGCATGGACATTTTCCATCGCGCGGTGTTACCCACCCAGTCCACCCGTTCACGCCGCTTTGCGACGACAGCGTCTGTAAGGTCACTACCAGAAAAGTGTCCATATCCATTTCAGTTCAGTTCGTCAACGGCAGTCACCAAACTCGAAGGGAGAGGATTTATTCGAACAGAATGCCTCAAACAATGCAGCTTTTTTAGTGGTCAGGAGCAGACTTTCTTCTGTCTGTTTTGTTATATTGTCACAGATGCTTGCTCCAGTCCTATTTTTCCATCAATATTTACTATTCTGGAAAGTTCCAGGCTATGCTCAGCTTGCCACGTATGTTCTGGTGTGAGGTATGCGGTACTACTCATAGCCTTTCACTCTGCGTGGACCCTGTTGCCCCTCAGTTTAGTTGCCTGACAACAATTAAGACATTTATAGCGGATTATCCCGCGTCTAAACGCCCGGCGAGCCGTGAAACCAAGTCCCCATCCGCCCGCAGAAACCAGACGAGTGAGTACCGCAAGGACGAACTCGAAATGCACCGTTTAAGAACCCGAAATCCGAGCCAGTCGTTGCCAACAAAGAAGAACCACCCGGAATTCAGTCTTTTGCCAGAAAACCGAAGCCGACTAAGCCAACAATGGCAAACCTGTAGCAGCGAACCAGCGTCTGTTCCTATCATCGTATGCATGCCTATCGCACCTCGCACTCTGATGTTCTTTCACGCAAGGTGTGGCGTGAAGACGTCGAAGGTTGACGAAATATATGGTCGCGTCGCCCGCCACAGTAGACGGACAACCAGCTCCTGCAGAACCTATACCTTCTCGTGGAAGAAACCGCCAGGCGACCGTTTGAGAACAACGAATCCTCCTCAACGTCAGGAAGTTTGCAAGATCGAGCTGAAGCGCACAAGCCATCAGCCACCGCTGACCGGGAGAGCTAATTCTTTATTCTGTCAAGATGCGCCTCAATGAGAGCGTCACCGCCTTCGTGGAAGATGTTTTGGGCGTGATCGAGCACCCACACCACAACCCCTGATTCGACAAAGAGCAAGAAGAAAATCCCGCGTCCCCATGCGAGGTACAACACCTCCAGCCTTGTCTGCAACTCCACGACAACAATGAAGGGTCTATATCATCATGGCTTCAACATTGAATGTACACTGCAGGCCCGAGCCTGTCGCTATCAACAACTCTCAGCTTCTCGACACTCGAGTTGTCCAGTTGCAACTTTATCGCCAGCCCCTGCAGCATCTTATACCCACGACATTGTCCGGGAGGAGACCAGAAGCTACTTTCCTGCCATCAGTTGCCCGGCTTTTATTTTGACGGCTGATTATTTCGGAACAAGTTCGACAGGCTATTCATTTTGGAGTCTTTTTCAGCGAAGCGGTATCTGACGATCCGAGGGCGACTTATGCCACAAAGTCACGACGACCGTCATCGGCTACCCGTTACTATTCAATGCCGATTCAACGAGACACCCCAACGCTGATGTATTCACATGCCCGCGAGCTTGCTGTATTGATGCAGAAAACTACCGTAGGTGGCACCATGGATTAGAAGCCAGCCTCAGCTTGAAATGATGTCAGTGGTCGCATGGTGATGATGATTAAAGATAACGGTCGGTCAAAAGTTGCCACTTGACCCAAACCTGAACACCGACGTGCTATATATCGTCATCCGACAACACGCAGCACAGGTACCATGACTGAACGCCTGACACGAGACTGTCGCAGTGTTATTAACCTGTTATGGAACCACGTAGAAGAAACTGGCTAACATAACTGGGCGAAGTCAACATATTTGATACACTAACCTAATAAACATATTTTTCGCTTGCCTTTATGCCTTCAGAGTCTCTACACAAAGAATTGTGTTCACCGTATGTGCTAAACTTTCTTGAGGACACTCACTTGGACCCCTCAATATTAATTAATGTGGACATACCAGACTGGTTGCATACGTACCTGTTCCACTTTCCTGGAACATATGGCGTATCCGAAACCAAATTAAAGTGATGTAAAATGCGTTTAATTTATTCTCTCCAGGGGCTTTGTAGGCATTGCAGTGATACTTAAAACTACGTATTACGTAGAATACACAGTTAATACCGCTGCTGTAACTTGTTAATTGCAAAACAAACACACCTCTGTTAAATCGGTGCCATTTTCATATGCCCAAAACAATATAGCATACATACTTCAACACGTGGCGATACAATAGACGCTTGTAAAACTTCATCAAGCAACACAACTGTCGCCATTTTTTTCGGTAAAGCACGAATATACCCCAGTTCACGTCGAACGCTAATGCACTGAGTCCAATAGCCATTGAGTTCACAGTGATTGCGGACATAACATTCTTGTCGAACAAATGCCTAAAGTATGAAGGCCTTGGGCAATTAGAGTAGTAGCGATTGCATCTGTCTCATCACACCTACAAGCGGCGAAGGCTACAGCCTTGTGAGTCAACATGCATGTTGGAGAGAGTGGGCACGATAACATATCAGAGTGCTCAACAAGCAGATAACGCATGCCTTCACCTGTCAATCCGATTGCACGAGGGGGCTGTATATGTTGCTCCTTCAGGTTATGGTAATACGAGGTATAGGCAGCCCATACTCTTTGTGGCGTTAAGTCTATTGAAGAGACCGTTAACGGTAGCCACATTTTCAGCACCGTTTTTCGGGCACAAGTAACACAACATAACCACCAGCAGGTAATCGGGAACAAGTAAATACCGACGACTAATAATGCACTCTTGATGTAGTGCAAGTATTGCTGCAATAAACCCATGAAAGAAAACGCACTTAATTCATGCGCACACCAGGCCAGTGTCGAATAGTCCAGCAGGTGCTCGTAATGATTTATTCATCCCCCACCAATAGAAAACGCTACCCTGCAGTTGAAAATAAGGTATTCGCACTCACAAAACCAGAAGAAAAGTGATCGAACAGTAGAAATTGATTAGCACAAAAGCTAGCAACCGCGAGCTTCTCGCCAGTGTCGTAGCGATTTACGCAGTTACCTAGGCTGAATGAATTTCTAGGCCCTACGTCCAGACGCTCACATTTCCGCGTGTCAACGAAGGTTCCAGCGCCACAAACAAAGCAGATAAAGGCACCAGCATGCTAAAGCACTAAAGTTCTACTGACCGTCGAACACATCCAACCTGATCACCGGTAATGGCTTATTGATGTCTCGCAGGTGTTAATATCCAAATGATACAGGGCGATCTACGGTGTGTTGTGGTGGCGTTTAATTTTCACCGCAATATACCTAAAGCAGGCGAGTACAAACAGCGACCAGGTCGTCGGAAAGAAGCACACTGCACATTATGGGCACTAAATAAAATTCCGGATTCTATGCTCTGCAGCTCTGGCGCGCGATTTTACCGGTGACGTCACGGTTTCCAGAGGCCGTGACGTCTGGGCTTTGTGGCGCGCCAGCAGTGGCAACTGGGGGGGGTGCTACCCGAACTTCCGGTTTATCACCGAAGCCTCACCGTTGATCGGCGTGATGTTCTTGAGACGTCATCAGTGGTGACTTGCAAGCTGTTGTGGCTTGTTTATGAGTTCTTTCACGCCACGGATGATACCGCAGAGTTGTTGATATTGGGGCCGAGAAACCACTTCCAAATGATCCGATGACTTGATGTTTCCAACATGGATGCCTTGCTGGAGTTGCAGAATCTGTACAAAAAACAGTAGTGGCTTAGGCGTTCCTGCTTGCTTCGTGCCTCCAAGCCCACGAAAATCAAACAAAAATCGTAGGCTCCCCTCCGTGCCGTCTCTCTCACAAGAAAACGTTCAGCAGCAAAAATCATTGGCAATGAGAATCAATGAATGAGTAGGTGTTGTTGAACCAGTGCGTTGGGTCACGAGGCGGGTAACGGCAAGGAAAATCCTACACTGGCGCCCATACGTGTTATGCTACTCGACCAAAAGGTTGGCTGCGAACCGGACTTCTTTTTTTCTTGCTTTTTTAGATAGACATTTTCACTTTTTACGGTAAGTACGTTTGACTGCATTTGCTGGCGTCTCAGAGCGGCGGGTGCAGGCGAAGCTTCGTCGCCCCACTCTGGGATTTCTTTTTACCTTCAGAGCCTCCATTACTTCAGGATGTTGGGAGGACGCCGACAAAAGCGTTAGTGACGACGTAGTTTTGTCACTCGGCGCACTGGCGGAGAAGTTTATCGCCAACAAGGAACACTGAGCCGGCGATCTTAGTCCCAGAAAACGTATCATCAGAGGGGTGTCTGGCAGAACTAATGGTGAATTCTGCTCGCAGATTTGAAGCGCTATAAAGCGCCCCTTTGGAGCGCGCATCTTCTGCTGGCAGACCCGGCTCAAGATAGTCATCCTCCGCACGTAGATTTGTAGAAGTGCCCGCCCCGTGGAGCGCCTCCAATTCTGCCGAAGTTGATCCATGCAATTTGACGGAGCTTAACGAAAGTCGACAGAAGCGCACTAAGTCATTTCCTTTCACTCGTCGTTACGCATGCGCGGCCAGGTCAGAGAGGCGGCACTGGAGCATGGCAAATCATAAGCGCCGACATCTGTGATCCTGAGATGAAAAAGAAGAAAGGAAACGACAGAAAATCCGAAGAAAACAAACTGAAGGTTATACTTCGTTTCAGCTTAGGTCCGAGCGCGGCCGATGTTATGAGCCGAAGGGCCAATCAAATATCGAAAGAGGCGCAACGTCATGGCGTGTTCTCTGCAGTTGATAGGACCAGCAGGTATTCGCCGTCTCTCTGTGCGTGCTCCTCCGCCGGCTTGTCCGATCACTAGCGCAGAGAGCACGCCATGACGTTGCGCTTTTGCGTGTTTGATTGGCCCTTCGGTTCATAACATCGGCCGCGCTCGGACCTGAGGTGAAACCGGAGTATGGAGGCGTGTCCATTTAGCCCTACTGATTGTTTACCTTTTTGCATCTGCATGCCGCCAGGCGTTTCTCGCGCAATAAAGCAGGAACAGACTAGAGAAGAACCGTGCAAGTGATGGTCTGTATCTCCTTGTCCTCAATAAATCTTACCAACAACCCAAGCTCGACCGATGGCGATCGCAGTGCGTACCCTTTTCTTGCTTTTGGTGACATCGGCTCTGTAGGTACGGATCGCAGGGACGGCGCCAAAGAGAGGCGAGAAGTGGTGGGCTCTCGCCTAAAACTGGTCCCTACACCCAAAGGTATACCAGCCTCTACCGGCCGCCCTGTGTACACACCCGTACACACCACATGGCTCCGTCACTTTCTCACTTTCCGCCGTTCATACCAGGCCAGCACAGCCTACTATCCGTTTTACACCCAACAGGCACCACAGCCAAAGCTCTACCGGCGCGAAGCTTTGGCTTTCGCTGTGGTGCCTGTTGGGTGTAAAACGGATTATAGGCTGGTACGAAACACCGATCGGCGGCCTATGATCGATCACTTATTTTTTCATTCTTATTTTCGACTTTCACCGTTTAGAAGTTATTTTCTTTCGCATTCTCCTCTTCCCATGCTAAATTCCTTGGCTTGAAGAATAGCCAGCCTAAAGAGGCTCCATATAAGACGTCTTTAACTTCTTTGTGCCGTCCGCTTTCTTTTCTTTCCGTACCCTGTGAAGAACGAAAGATGTAAGAATATCGTAATGGCTAGCCCAGGCTACAGAGCGTTCGTCTACCCTTCAAAGCCGTCAGGTGTCGACCCTAGGACGCTTACCGAGAGCAGCATCGCCAAGGGACGAAGGTAGTTCACATTGTTGCAACCGACGACGACTCGACGTCCGACAGAACCGGTTTTTAAGCCTCTTGACTGCCGCCGCGCCGCGGAAATGGCGGTCGCAAGCGGCTATGAAACGCTGATGCCTTGTATTGACTCGGACTGCACCAGGATTGCAACTAAAGTGAACCAGCCTTTAAAGTCCCCGTTCACACACTTGCAACTTGAGTAGGATCAAACGAGACGAAGACCGGTTTTTAAGCCTCTTGGGACGTCGTCAGCGCCGTGCCGCACACTTGCAGCAGGAGGATACCGCGAGAGTACAAGACCGGTTTTATGCTCTTGCGACGGCGTAAGACCTGCTCTGCAGACGCATCCGGTCGGACGCAGCAGTCGCGAAGAGTCTTGCTCAAGGCCGGATCTCGGTCACCTCGCCAGTGCGCTGAAGCTGCGAACTTGCTCTTTGATGCAGTTCGCACTCTTGCGACCTTCCAAACTGGTTCCTGAAACGCTCTTGAGGCCCGTTCACACTCTGTGCGACCGACTTCGACCGAGAACGACCAGGTCTGTTAAAGCGGTCTTACAATTTCGTCGGCGCCAGCTATGCGGTGATCGTCTCAAGACGCGCCCCATACTGAAAGGTGCCGTTCGACTGCCGCGCCGCAGAAAATGCCGGCCGTGAGCAAGAGCTATGAAGCCTTGGTTTATTTAACCGAGTCATGAATGCCGCGTGGAGCTCGTCCATTGCAGAGCCCCGTATCGCGCACCTCTGCAAACGAGACCGACGAGACAAGCATCACTATTAAACTTCCTGGCATGTCATTATCCTGTTCACGCACCGGTAACCGAGGAGGATGGCGAGGCAAGACCGGTTATAAGCCATCTTGCGATGGCGTGAGACCTGCTCTGCGCAGCACCGCATCCGGTCGTACGCTGTCGCAACAGTCTAGAAACCGTTCTCGTCTGTCTCGGTCGTACTTCAGTTCCGGGGTCACCGAACTGCGATGGCGCCAGCGCCAGCGGCAGCAGCGCCTACGGTCCTAAGACATTGCTAAGAGGCTTACGAACCGGTCTCGTCTCCGCCGGACGCACTACGGTTGCAAGTGTGTGAACGGGCTTTTACTCTGAGAGACTTGGAAATCTATTTGCACTGCCCCGTCGTTTTGGACCTGCCCGACAAAGAAATTCAAGGGCACTG
This sequence comes from Ixodes ricinus, assembly GCA_037355805.1. NCBI lineage: Eukaryota > Metazoa > Arthropoda > Arachnida > Ixodida > Ixodidae > Ixodes > Ixodes ricinus. The sequence goes on along the minus strand of JAZHYW010019269.1, from coordinate 16,414 downwards.
CTCACATTCTGACCGGAAAAATCCGCCGAAGTCCTGAGACGCTCGGCGCGACTGGTGCGTCCGCGAAAGGGCGGCTTCGATGTGTCGAGGTAATCCTGCTTACTTCCAGTCCGTACGGCTCTGATGTACAATGAGTCCTTGAAGCAGCTTTGGTGACAGAGACTGTGTGTTTCTGTGTGTGCTTGAGAAAAGGTATAGATCGGAGGCTGGCGGATCGAGAACTGCCACACTCCCATCATTTCATTAGTGGCCCTTGACCCTTAAGCAGAGAGTCCCCCCGAGGGACCTTATACCAGGAGGTGGAAGAAAAATTTAAAGTGTGTGTGTTTGGGAAGTATTGGGGGGATGGAACTTGGAAGTAAATTAATGTTGTCGCCAGTTCGGAGTCATGTCTGTCCGTTCGTTTATGTTCTCTCCTTAAGCACTCTCTAGCGCCCTAGGGAGCTGGAGAATGCAGAAAGCTTGAAATAAGCTTTTTATATATATGACTCTTGCGCTCTGATACTAATCGAACACAACAGTGAATTTCAATCGAGACACCCCTGCTCCTGAGATTCCTTCTGCAGTCCAGTACCGGGGTGCTGGCCCCATCCGAGTTCCACCACGGGGCCAACCACTTGGTGCCGAGAACATTAAAGAATACCCGAATAATTCCTCCCGGCGCGCTATGGCATCAAATTGTCCGATTAGTGACTTCTTCCAGCAAACTGATACTGAGCGGAAAGTTTTAGGAAACCCCTCCGATCCTGAACCTGTTAAATCCAATCGTTAGCTTGATGGAGAGTGGATGGCGTGTGCAAGCCCCGAGGAACATCAAGTAACGTCTTCGTGATAGCGATGACGGCGGATCGATTGTCAACGTTCGGCACGAAGAACACAAAGCCCGGCCTCCTAAACTGAAGACAAAAAAGTACTGCTATAGATGTGGCTCCGAACAGCCGATGATTTGCCGGTTCAGCCCGTGCTAGTCTCTTTCCTGTGACAAAGTATGGCGGTAATTCTAGGACCTTCAAGTCAGACAGGTACACTATAGCTTCCCGTTGTAAAACTACGTCGTGTCTTCGAACTCTTTTTTTTTTTGTCCTGTCAGATTTTCTTTTTACTAGTAACGTACAGAACAGTAGATGTAAAGTTCTTCGAGAGGAAGGCGGACTACGACTACACTCCAACAGGGCGGTACATGAGATGCAGTAATCCATTCCTAAATCGACACGCGGACATAATTTTGGACCAGCCCATAGACGGGCACCGGCCGCGTATTTTGAATTCCTAAATGCTATGAATTAACTGAGCCGAAAAAAACAAAAAAGTGCGCCGACGTTTTTAGTTAACGTGACTCTGACGTCTTTCGCGGCCGCAACCTATTTTTTTGTTTTGTTTTGTTTTAATTACAAAATGGCTGTAATAGGTGCTCCTGCGCGAGGTGCACATGACGGTCAAAATAGTCCGCAATGGTTTTAATAAAGAACAATTCTTTTTTGCGCTTTCATTACATGACGTTTAATGGTGCGATTGCACGGATTGCTCAGATGGCGCGGACATGTTTATGTCGCTGTGCACGCAAATTTTCGTTCGGATCTCGCACACTTCCAAAGGTTTGTGGTTCATCAATGTCATTGTTTTTACAGTCTCGAGCATCTCTGCGCAATGAAACAGGTCGTACTCAAGTATGCCAGTTGTCAGTTCGATGGAGGTCGTTTGTCCGCCAAGCAAGTGCAAAGATTATGGCTAGTGAAGCCGTTATCCCTCACAGGAAAAAAGGCGATAGACTGTTGTTTGCACTTACAACGGGAAATGTCGTGTTTAAAAATCACAATTGCCAGCTGAACCAGTTTCATAGAAACAGTTGTTTAGACTGGCACTCGGTCGCGAGTAGCACACATCCGAGAAACTGCCTGATATCAGCCAACTTTGCACAACTCCGAGGCATATCGGAAAGGCTCCGCACCACGGGACACTGCCACTGCTACAACGCCTAATTTTACTGTCAGGAGTACCGCGGAGTCACACAGGATCGCTTATCAAAGGACCTAAACGCGGTTATATGCGAAATATAATATGCTCACACTTTAGGGTCACTCATAAAAGCTGTTGCGGTTCTTGTAAAGTACCAGAAAATCTGTGACTTTAAAAAATTTTCTTTTATTAATGTGCGTTGACTGCATACCTCTTGAAACAATGCAACCTCGTCTGAATATTTCAGCCTACCTAGGCCCTCACAGGCATGAAGTATTCCCTCAACACGAATGGTGACCCTTTCGTTACCATGTGAAGTGAAAAACGAGTCGGCTGGAGCATTGTAGGATTGAAGAAAGTATATTTAGAAACCGGTAAAAATACGTACAAATGTGCAAATTGAATGTCCCACTCAGTTTCTGTGGACTTGATTTTCCGGTTCTCGTCACTGGTCTTGTCACCGTCCCGAAGCTCCGGCGAATCAGCTGTTCACCTGTTTGGTCTTCGAAATCAGGCGCTCCAACGGTTGCGTCCGGATTCAGCCTCTTGCGGGCACCGACCGTTCTTAAAACGGCCATGTCTCGGGCGCCTGCCAGAGGTAAAGATAGTTCGGCGGGTTCCTTCGAGTCACTGCCAAGAGTTGTACCTACTGGTTGCCGGTGAATTATCATTCCAGCCTCTCGTCTTCATGTCTCCCGGGTCGCCACTGAAAATTCCTGCAAGTGCCTCGGGTCACTACAGAGTTTATTCGGTCGTCGCTGAACAGTCATCTGGATGATTGTTGGGTTCGACTTGCACGGGACACGTCAGACTCTGTCGTTCAACCTCCGCCACTAGCTCCTCGCTCCCGGTTGGTTTGCCCTTCCTCTTCATCCCTGGATCCCCTTCACAAAAATTTAGTTGCATTACATTTTTCAGGTGTCATGTTATGCAACCTGTACACCGTTTTTCAGTCACATCACTTTGTAGCACTGAAATAATCGGTGGTGTGTTTGTGTTTAGACAGCCAGAAGTTAGACAATTTCAGTGTTTATCTGGTGTCTCAGCTATAGGTGAGAAATACAGTCAGTGCAGTACCCCTGCTAGCCTGGGGACTTTGATGTTTATAAACATCCCAACAAACAGAAATTATATATTTACCTGCCCTACCATATGGTACAGCCAACAAACACCGCATCCTTAAACTATGACATTAATTAACTGGAAACTTCAACCAGTATTTCGTTCAGCAAAGATAAAACGTGCAATATTTCCTGCCTACCAAGGCTTTCCTCCTACCGCACTGCAGCTCGGAGCACATACAGCGAAAGCTTCCACTAGGGCCCTTTGCTAGTTACACCGACACACAGCAGCTTCAGCTTGCCTTGCTAAACTGACTGACTGACCACAAGCTCATTTCCATAAAACAAATATCCACATGTCTTTACATTTGAGATAACAGAAACCATCTCTTATTTTAGCAGCTTAGTATCCTGTATAGCGTTCGACATCCCATACTTTTGGCTAAAAGGTGTGTTCTACCACCTCTCCAGCTGTACTGTTAGTTCCGACAGGATATCTGTGCTATTTCACATTTTACTCGAACAGCGTATAGACCTTTTTCGCTTACTCTCGTCCCCAGCCACCTGGTAGGCGTATATGGTATGGGCGACGAAAGACTAATAAAACTTTTCAACATGAAAATAGTAAAAAAAACTAGAGAGGAGACAAAACGAGAATGGATAATGGTCCTGAAATGTATTCTATTGGCATGGCGACGGCAAAACAATGTTTTCGCCCATACTGAAACTGGCGACTTTTCAAGATGGCTGCGCCCTTGTGAAATAGGTCCACTGGCAAGCATACAAAATTTACCGCTTGAATTGGTGACCTGAATGAGCATGCTCCACCGTACCATAGTCGTTTTTGTGACAGCCTTTCAACTGAAACACACAAACAGGGAAAAACAGCGCTTGATTGTTTGTGCTATGTCACACCTAAAGTTGCCATCCTCGCATAAAGCCTAATTTTTTCTAATATATGCCGCTGTCGTCTCATATCTTCACTTGTTTTTCTGGCCAACCGAAATTCATAAAACACTGCTGAAAAGTGTTGTCTCCTATTTCCTATAACTACTTGTGTGACTCGCCGTGGTCTAACAGTGTGCGTTAAAGGGGCGGTGCAACGATTTTCGGACTTTGGACAATTAACTGCGGGAATTATTTTCGTGTCACATAAAGAACGAAGAACAAAAAACCATGCTTTCTTGCGCGCGCTTGTTTTTTTATTGAAATAAATTAAACGAGTCGAAGGCCTGTCAAGGTGCCCCCCAAATCTCACGCCGTCTTTCGAGTTACGTTTCTGGGGGACTACCTGGTTTCCCGTTGGCTTTCCTTCAGGGACCCCAGCAGCTCCCTCTGCAATGGTCGACATTCAAGGATTAGCATCGCCGAAGGGCGCGGCGGAGCGATAGATACAAAATACAGTTTGCCACGGGGCTGCCAGCGAGTGTAGCAGGAGAGGGGTACAGGTTTTGTTGACTTCCGCGTGTACCCCAGCGACGTGCCACCGTAGGTGCGGTTGAAGCCTGCATGCTCGTTGAACCATTCATATATAAATCTTTCACCATGTGATCAGGCTTTCACTTATGCCCACACTCGGAGAGTGGGGACAGGCGATGAAAGGAAGGTGGTTGATTGGTTCGGCGAACAAATAGCTCCCACATCACTGACTGCATAGCAGTGAACAGAGTATAGAGTAGTTTATCCTGACATCTATCCTCATTCCTTAAGAGTCGTGTAACTTCCTCGTTCCTAATTCCCATGTAAATAATTAATGTCAATAGTTTAACAAATCTACTCGATAAACGCTGATCGTTGAACCTTAGAAAAATTTGAAGTTGTGTTCTAGACACGAAAGTTCGTCACAACCTTAATAACGAACGACGTCCATCAACCGAGACGTAAGTCTTGCAGAGCTTCGTTTAATTACAGTCAGGAGTTTTGTACACACCATAGGGACGCCACGTTTAAGTGCATTCATATGTGGACGATGCTTGCGTAGTGCCCTCTACAGTTTTCCGTCATTTAGGGACTGTAGCTTGCCAGGTTAGTCAATTGTGTTGTGCCGTCATGCAGCTTGCCAAATGGGCGACGATGTAATGTGGTTGTAGGTTTAGAAATATACATTTGGAATAAGAGTCACATTTCAAAGCTTTCTAAATGCTGTAACTTCAAGCCCATATCATTTTAAAGTCACTCTAAACAGTGAGACCGTTTTGACAAATTATTTTTTAAGATAACATCGAGCTGCTGTGATAGCACCAGAAAAACAATAGACTCTCACCAATTCAAACTCCAGGAAGCCATGAATTTTTGTTTGAATGATCAAACATTCATCTAAATATGACGCAAGATAAAATTATTATTTGCCTAGAGGCTACAGGTACAAAGCAAATATTCGATGTGTTTCTCTACATAGGCCTTGTGATTATAAGCAGTTGTGTCACGCATGAAATATTTGTGAAATGTATGACATGTCTATTTATCCTCTTCAAAAATGTTGTATATCGTGGGCTGCTTCATACAGCACATGGCAACCCAAAACAAAACTAAGTTTTCTGTTCCTCGGGCCGTATGAAGTTGTGTAACGTGGACTCTACAGGGGGACACACGAGCAATGGTGAACGTTCCATACCGCGCGGCAGTTTTCTATAGAAACCTGTGTGGACGCAGTGATGTGGACCTCTGCGGCTCTGCTATGCCGCCACGTGCGTCCATGATTTAGGACCCAACAGAAGGTGCATTTATTTTCTCGCGCATTGCATTATGGGAATGGCAAGTGGGCGTATAAATCGTGCTGCATTATCGGAAAATTTTCCTCTAGATTTAGCGGGAGAACTTTTCCCCGCCAAATTTAGGGGGAAAACTATTCCTCTCGAATTGAGCGGAAACATTTTCGCTCAATCCAGAGGAAAAGTTTCCCGCCACAGTTCAGCGCGAAATTTCCCCGCTCAAGCATTTCCCCACTAAATCTAGCGGGGAAATATATCCCCGCTAAATTTAAGGGAAACATTAGAGAGTTTTAGCTCCCGTGTTTCCTCCGCTAACTTTCCGCTACGAAGAAACCGCCACTGCGGCCGAGCCATGCCCTGGCCAGAGTTCCGGGGTAGCGGAGGCATGCATGGAGGGGGGAAACGCGGTCTACTAAAACTCGCTATTTCCCCGCTAAGTTTAGTGGAAACCTTTTAGTGAAAAATATTGCCTGCTAAGTATAGCGAAAACTTTCACCGTCAATATCCGAGACTTTCCGCGAAGGAGCGGAGCCAGTGAGGGGGCTGCCTCCTCCTCTCTCAAGAGCTGCGCCTCTAATTCGGCACCGCAGAGAATTGTAAACCCTTTTCATTTTTTTATATATATATATATCAAGCGGCCGCTATTCTGGCTTACGAAAGACGTTGCTGGCCTGTTTGCTCGCTCCAGTTGCGCTGGTGATGTGTTCCAAACGCTACGCCTCAGACGCTGATCCCAACACTCACTTTGATGCTATCTTTTCGAGGCAATCGAAGAGAGACGAGACAGTGAGGAGGCAAGTCGCGCACGGTTCGTAAAACGAAGGAACAAACTTTGGCTGTGTAAACAAAGCAGTGCTCGCACAGATCGGGAAAGTTGGATTGAAGAGCTGGCAACGAGGATGAACGCTATACACGGCATCGCACCAGCCTACTCTGTCTCACTAAAACTGTGCAGTGGACGCGAAGGCAGTGTCAGGTTGGGAGGGAATGGGCACACTAGGAAGCCTGGAGAAGAAACACGTCCCTTCTCCCTGCTAACGTTCCTAATCCTTGCCTTTTTCTCCCCTCCCCCACCATCACCCTCTTCCTCCCGGTCTCTCTAGTTACTTACTGCGTCAGCTTGCAATGCAGTCAATGCGAAGAGAGGGTGTCCAACCGTTGCACAGTGCTTTCCTCCTTCTTCGATTGCCGGCAGAATGCTGACCGTGAGTAGTGTTTGCCACGTTTTCCTCATCCGCGCTGTGTTTTCACGTGCACTGCATGTTTTTAGTGAGGCAGAGCAGAAGCTGACCGCAACAGTGCTGCGCCATTGTGAGGATAGTTGAGCACGCACTTGCGTCGCGACTCGGTTCTGTAAGAAAGCTTAGCAGTTTCAGTACACTGGGAACATTCTGTGACTCTTCTGTTAACTAAGGAAACCTGATAAATTGTAGCTTTACTTCTTAAATTTCATCATAAACCCGAGAGGGGGAAATTGATTAAAAAACAAAACACAAAGAAACTTACTGTTTTACCGTTCCTGTCCTAAGTTTATGGCTGAAATTGTACATAAGCTTACCTACATTTGCAGCATTTCTAGATAGTATGTTAAAAAATGGCACATAGGCTATTCAAATTCAGTTCCGGAATTCTGGTGTAACTATCAGTGCAGGTAGTCACAATAAAAACTGGAACAGGTTTAGGATACTTATTCTAATCGTAAGCTGTTTTAAATAGACTAAATGAGTGAGGAGGTCTAGCATTCTCATCTTTTTTTTTTTTTTAGTATCAATTGTCAGCCATGCGTAGAGAGTACAAGTGAAATGTGCCAAATTAACAGCCTCGTTCCTTTTCTGTTTTAAAATTTTCACGGAGAAAGCCAAGCGTGCCCTTCTAACGCAGGAGAGTGAGGGCGAGATCATGATAGACATAATTTCTTATTTTTCGTTAACCAGTTGATCCGGTTCAGTTCCGGACAGCAAAAATAACGGTTTCAACCGGTTTCAACCGCTAAATTTGGTATATTTTTTTTTCCGCGTTGCTTTGGCAATACGCACAAGTTCAAGCGTGAAACGAGTAACTCTATAGCTTTTTGTGATTCGTACAATCCATTTTTGTTTTCAGGCAGCAAAAATAAGAAATTGCGTTATTTAATTTCAACGAAACAGTCAAAGAAAAGCTAGATTAACATACAAAACGTCGTGTTTATACGAATCAACATCTATTTGTTTACCTCAGTGGCATATATTTTACCTGAATCGAAAGGTTATCCGTCTCGTAGGTCGCCTAAAAGAGCTGTGATTGGTACAACTTTGCGTCACAGTATTAGAAGTTGAATCTTAGTTGCGCTCTTGAACTAAGGAATGAATTTCAGTGCATAAAATCATGGAATGGGCACCTCCTCGCCATATATATTGTGAAATCTTGTTTATAAAATATATTTCACAATATATATTATGAAGACGCAACTGAGCTAAAAGCAGTATTTGCCAAAATGTCACAAAAGTTTAAGGACAGGCCCTTTTGCCCTTTTTTGCTTGGCAACAAACTCAGTGGCGCCATCTCTTGTGTAGCCCCGGCACACTTCCGGTCCACATATATTTCCAAATTTTCTACTCATCATTCTTTCATCGTAAAAGTGATTCAAGTCTGACATTGCTGTAAGTGGCCACTTCCAGAAGATAGCGTGTACATTTGATTTCGAACATACTGCGAAACCCGCCGTCTAGTTCATAACCGAAGTGGTTGGGGGCTATTTGCACACTGGCGCCACCACGTTTCAACTCATGCGAGAAAGAGCGAATAGAAACTCCGAGCGGCAATCACATGGTTTGCTTTTCATGACTAACACTGTTTACACTCAGCACCGTGATACAGGCGAATAATCATGCAGAAAAGGGTGATCAAAATTGTACACTCAAATCTATACGCACCTTCGTACTCTGATCAAATCTGGCCTAAAATAGCGCGTACGCAAGTGAACATTTTCGGCAGAGCTTGGCATTTGAGGTTTTGTTCTTGATAAGATGTCGGTCAATTCAATCTGCAAATAAGCATCACCCTTCCTAATTCGTGATTATTTGTGTAAATAGAACAAATTAATATTTTATACTCTACTCGACATTGCCGCTACTTATCTTGTCACTTTCTGGCGGTCAGCGTGCGCAATCTTCATAGTTCGCCACGCGCCCCTGTGTACTCTATTTTTGTCCAGCCCACAGACACATAAAATTAGTGTACACTCACGTAAAAGAGGCAACAAACAGACTTCCATAAGTTTGTGAAGTTAAATTTGTGTAAGGAACCCATAGTTATTGAGATCAACTTCAGTATAGAAAAAGGTTGTTTAAGCATCTCCCAAATCACTTATAAAAACGCCGGTCACTTCATAGCGTTTTGTCGAGGATGAAAACGCCGGAAAAGATTTGCAAAGCATATTTCAGATGATACAGTAATTAAATATATATTTTATTGTCAATCAATCAATTTGACTGTATGAAGTTTACATGACCACTTGAGACCGACATGGGAGGACGATACTCGAAAATACTCCAGCTGCTGAGTCTGCGGAAATGTGCTTTTTGTTCGCTTGTTTGGCAGTGTGAAACACCGGGTCGCAGGGTATGCCAAAAGAAAATTATGTGCTGACACTAATAGATCTCAAGCAATTACACGAAATGTGCAGAGAGAGTAATAAATGGTATTCTTCAATAATCTCATACACAACACCTTATTGCAAGAAGAAATACATAGAGATGCAGGCAATGATATTCCTAATTACATATAAATACCGCAAAGTAACACACAATATACTTCTAATATAAATCACATTTGGACATCTGGCTTGCATGGTTTCGTAACTTCGCAAAATACCGTCTCGGGAGGCTAATGTTATATTCGGTTTTACGTGCACTTGTTTTGGGCTCTCACTTCATTACTCTGTGCTTTGTCAGTCTGCCTTTGCGCGCTCTAACATTTTATTAGGCTGACGGATATCATCACAAGACTGCTATATATATTGCATAACTTCACAATAGACCATATGTAGGGGAGGCTCAGTGAGGTGGGTGCAACTGCTAGGTCGGGGATCACGGGATATGGACGCCATTTAATTGCTAGATTTTTGTGAGTCTACAGGGCAAATGGTCGTTTTATTTCCCAATCCGAGTCATAAGAGCCTATTAATGTACTTGAATAATTTACGCAAGGTATAAAGACTCTTTCCGTAGCCACCAGTTTTGTTCCGATAGGTTGAGTATTTGTTTAACGCGAAAAATGGTAAATCCCGCCATTTTGGACGTTGCTGCTTGTCTGGCAAGCCTGCTTTCTCCTCTCGACGTTTGCAATTCCCGGAGCGAGCAGGAAGCGAGAAAGGCTACGCCAAGGCGTTCGTTGCTTGCAATGGGAGGCGAGAGGAGGAGAGAGGCGCCATGGGGCAACAGAGTTGCAACACAGACGGGCGTCTGCTCTCGTGCAGGCAACATTGGCACATATCCTTTCCCAATCCTCTCCCTCAGGCGCCGCCATCAAATTGAAAACGCTCTCCAGGTTTTGAGTTGCGCCCACCCTCGCTTGAGCCTCCTAACCATGATGATGATGATGATGATGATGATGCATGCTGTTAACCCTTTAGATCGGGCGGGCTTGAACAATATTCATGCCCAAGCCTGGGAGCATTTGCGTGTTATTGCCCCCTAAGTGTAGATCTTTTCCACCAGTCCTCTAATCGTCTCTTTAGTTGCCTCCGACAGACGGCCTATGCGGGCCGCTGGAGGCCGCTAGTCTCGTTCGAGGCAGGCCTGTCCGCTGGTGCGGCTGGCCCAGCCTCAATGGTTTGGTGTCCATCTCTAGAAACACTGAAGCCAATACTTCGGCAAGCTCCAGGGGGCTTTGAAGGTCTCGGTCAGCTGTCTCGTGACCGGGTTGGCTGGAGTCCTGCACTTCCAGTACAATGTGTGCTACTGTTTCGTCGTGGGCCCCGCACACCCGGCACGCACTCGTGGTCGCGGTGGAATCGAAGTGTCGTCTGTAAGACAGAGTCCTTAGTGTCCCGGCTCGTGCCTCAAATAGCAGACGACTACCCAGGCTATTATCATATAGCCTAGCCTCCGAGCCGATGGTCCTCTTGTTTGCAACGTACACATCGAGCGTAGTCTTCGATTGAGCATCTTTGAGCCACTGCTGTGGTTCCTGGTCGCTGAACCTTTTTCCGGACCTCTCTCTCCCATTCCGTAGCCGACGACGCTTGGACAGGGTCGGCAGAAAAAACCTGTACTTGCTTTCGAGCTTGTATAGGCGTTTCTGCCAGCGGGTCTGCAGCCCTGTCAGTTGAGTGTACCTGAACAGCCTTTTGGCCCACCGGCAGCTGTCCAGGTGTCGGAGACGTCCGTCGTAGGCGATTTTACTGGTAGCTTCACGGGCTTCAAAAGAGGACCATCCCAAATCACCCTGGACAGCCTCACTTTGCTACTGTACCATGACAGCCTAGCGCTTGGCGCCCGACCTCCCTCTGCCTACGTTCTATGTGAGCTCGGATATCTCCAGGGACACACGACCACAGCGTTAGCAAAAGTCAGTCCTAATACCACCATTGCCTTCCCACAGCTCCCGGGTCACAACGAATCTATTGCAACTCCAGAGAGTCTGTCTGCGGAGAACGCCGGTTCCTCTGATGGCTGCTTGGCGGAGATGGGCGTGGTGCTCTTGCAAGTAGTCCTCTGTATTTGTGAGTGTAGTGCCCACGTACCTGTACGAATTCACTACAGTGCACACAGTCCACCCCAAGTCGAAGACTGCTGAATGTTGGGTCTTGTGGACCCGCAAATGTAGAAATGTAGAGCGCCATCTAGTAGCGCGCTGAGAACTATCGATAGATAGAGCTATCGAAGTCGGTCTAGGAACAGAGGTGATTCGTGTTTTTAGATACGTCGACGATTATCTGGTTTTATTTAGGAAAGTATCTGGTGAAAGTAAGGATGAGTGCATCAAAAACATGTTGTGTGCGTTCAAATCCAACTCATGTGGTTTGAATTTTACAATGGAAAATCCAGTAGACGGAAGGCTACAGTTTTTAGATATTAATCTTAGCTTTAATGAGGATCATGTGTGCTGGCGGTACTGGCCGAGGACAAAAAAAAGGTGTGCTGCCTTTTGACTCTAGCCACTCGAAGGTTGTAAAGAGAGGGATTGGGAGAGGTTGTATGCAGGCGGCCCTGGTGAGGTCTTGCCCTCACCAGATGCTGGCTAGTTTTTGCAACCAGGTCGACAGGCTCACGCAGGAGGGTACCCTAGGGAGGTCCTTGTCGGTGTGGCGGAGAGCCTGTTGAAAAGTCTTCGACGCCCCAAGTCCCAGCCTAGGAAGAAACCCAACGTGAGACCGGTGGTTCTTCCTTACATACATAAGGTTACGCACAGACTCAAAAGGGTAGCACAGCGACATGGAGTCCCCGTGGTGTTCTCTGCGCCTTCAAAACTGGGGCGTCTATGTGCTAAGGTTGATAGGGGTCGTCCGGAAAAACTCGGCTGTGGTAAGAAGCACAAGAAGGAGTTTGTGCCGTGCGCGGTCGGCGTGGTGTACAAAATTGAGTTGTCCTGTGGGAGAGTGTACTTTGGCCAATCAGGGAGGTGTATCAATGATAGGCTCAGAGAACACGCACTTTCGATAAGATCTTCACCATCGGGTAATTTGGCCATTCATTGTGATAGATGTGGGTGCTCCCTCTTTTGGAAAAGACGACGATTGTTGCTCGGCACAGTCAGCAGGTGACTCGTGAAATATTCGAGGCTTATTACATTTCGAAGTATAAGGATGAGTGCGTCAGTGCTCCCTCGATTGCGCTCTTCGATAAAGAAATCGTGTTCTTGGAGAGCTGTGACACGTGCCCTTAGGCGATGGTCCGATGTATGTTTGTCTGCGTTTTTATGCCGGTAGGTGGTTTCCACATCTCAGAAAAAAGGTATATTCTTACACCTCCTTGTCCCATGTACGACATCCCAAAACTTCAGTCTGACGTACAGCGCACTGACGCCGAACCGACGGTACACATTTTACGAGCGGCTTGATAGGCGAGTGGCACAACTTATTAAAATAGCTAATGTACGTGTTCCTCACTATAAAAAACGTAATCGGTGTTTTCTTGGCCCTACAGCAAAACCTCCGTGTGTTTTGTTGTCTTTAGTCTTTGATACGTACTTTAGTTGCTTAATGAGGTATATATCACCGTTCTGAAGCCCTCGTAAAAGTTGGGACCGTCTGTTCGACGTTAGTGCGCTGTTACGTCGAAATGAAGTTTTGGGGTGTCGTATATGGGGACAAGGGGTGCAAGAATATACCCTTTTTTTGTGAGAGTGCAGAAATAAACCAGTTGTCAGTCAGAGCTCGGTCTTGTGCGTTCCTCGTTCTTTGCCCTCCGTACTTTTGGCGCTGTTTCCTCTGCGTAGCCGAGAACTACGTCCGCCATCTTGGTAGCGCCGAGAAAACGAAACCAGTGACCCGACCGGCAAAGTCCCCATGTAAACAAGCGACCGCGCTTCGTGCGAGAGATGCGATGCCAATGCGTTGCTTCGTTCCGCTGCGGATTCAGCGATATACCTTTGATTCGTGCGTGACGTGAATGTGAAACAGGGTTCACCATGTTTTCTTATTTTTATTGGTTACCTGAGACGCAGCTTTTGACAAAAACAATCGGTGACAACGCGAAGAAACATGCGGACGTTATCGCGCGGTACACGAAGTTGTACCGAATTTGTTTCTAAACTTTTTTTCTTTATGTGCGTTGTAGTCTCGGCCTCCGTTTTTCTTGATTCGTAAGCAGCTCAATGTATGCGGACGAGACCAAGGCTGTTAAGCTAGGAAAAAAGATGACAGTTTTATTAATCTACGCCACCAACCATAATCGAAGATGCGTATGGTTAACAGTAAACAACAAAAGCTGAAAGCACCACAGAGCCCTCATTTTAATGTCATATATTTAAAAAAAATAATTTGGAGAGCCAGAAACAATCTCATTGCTTTGCGGCGATTTCTATACACTTGACCTGGCGTCGGTAAACGAGGTTTGTAAAACATTTCTAAAACTAAACAGGAGAGTTTGTTGGTATAATATACTTGAATATTTAAAGCGCAGTCATGCAGAATAAAAAACAAAACAGACACGGACGACGTGTCTGTTTGCTCAACACTCACAGAGACGGAAGTTTCCTGTCTTTTTTGTCGAACGCCACTTCGACAAAACACCGATGTCGGTGGCGGCGAAAACTTGCGTTGCGGACGTCGAGTGGAGCAACACGAGCGGTGCCAACTTCATTTCACAGTCACCTTTTCTTTTTTTTTTTTCTCTTTTTCTACCAAGGTAAAGAAAAAAAAACTAACCTTGAGTTGCATGTATTGGCGTGGAGCAGTCTAGTCTATCGCTAAACAGCACGACTTAACGCGTATTTGCATCGAAAAAAGGATTAAAAGTGCCCTCAGAGATGAAAGGCATGGCGGCCTTAGTCCTTTGTTCATGTTGGGTGATCGGAAGATAAGAAACCAATAAAGTTTCCGAATCGCACTTAGTGGCAGAGCGTACATGTCCTGGAGATGCTGAGAAACCGAAACTCAAGATACTTGACGCTACCAGATGGCCGCGTGCACAGTGCTGCCAGACCACCAAGCAATTTCGCATATGGTCTATTTGGACATCCCTTCTGGCTAGTGTTGAGAACATCGTCATTTCCTTCTCTTTCTTGTCGTCATCTGTCAATACCTCAGTCTCGTGGTTTTCACAAAAATGTTTAATCTGTTTAACACGGTTTGCACGTGACATCATGAATCTGTATGCTGGTGGTCGTTATCAATTTGTTCTTACTGAGAAAATCAAATCCGGTGGTAGTGCGAAATCCACGCTGCAGAAGGTTCGCGCTCAGTGCAAGTCATAATATTTGCAGAGACATAGATTATTCTTGCGTGCAGCGTTGTGAGCACGGTGGAAGAAAAACATTTAGGTGATGACTCTCTGTCCGATGCGGCGACTCACATTCAGTTCTGGCGCACCGAGCGCGCTTCACTCGCACGGGGATAGATGGCACACAAGTATAGAGGGGCGTGTGAAGGCTCGTATGGAGGGCTTGTGAAGGAAATTATGCATTCTGTACTACTTGGTCCCTGTGTACTGTGTGGTTAAATGATGGATTTATGTTGGCACATTGGCACTGAATGCCTTTTCCCCTTCGCTGTTCCTGTTTTTTAAACAAGAACATTCCGATGATGACTCAACGCGACAAGAAATACTCGTATAATTACAAAACCTCGCCGACACAGTCCACTGGGCTTTCATAATTTAGAGTAATTTGAAATAATCCGTTAAACAGCTGGGTCGTGCTGGCATGTATTGCCCGACAGCATGTTTAGTAACAGTTCCGTAAATTGCTTACACACATTGCGTGGCTTTATAGGAGGTCGGGGGATTTTTTCCGCTCTGCTCCTGCCTTCTTATTGAAAACATAAATTCTAATAATGTTACATAGTGGGGCCTAAATAATTCTTTACATACGCAGAAATTAGCCATTACAAATGGTTTATACATATAATGTCAACTGGTACAGTGATACATACAGGCCATGTGAGCAGAAAACACTTTTATTTATGATGACATAGTGACTGAAATGATGGCACAGTATGATGACATACTGACTGAAATGATGACACAGTGATTGAAAGTCAAATAGTAGTAGCCGTTATAGGACATAAATTACTTTTATATATACACTCACAATATGGTGTCACCCCATCTTACAGGAAAAAAGAATACCTGACAAATATTTTTGCATTAAAATGTACACAAAAGCTGAATTCACTGCATACAACCAGAGAACGCCCTTTTTATACATCATTATGTTTCTCGCCCATGGTTCGGAACTCCGCATGATACCATTTCGATATGAGTTCGTCGGGGAAATGCTTGGCACAAACATGATCACTAGGTAGTAACTTGCGATCGTCCCTCGGGATTGCACGACGCCACTGCTCCAGGCGAGCGTCATTCGATGGAGCTATAAACAAGGACACTCGCGCTGCACATTTCCAGTATCCCAAACTGCAGTTGGGGACGAAGCACGTCTTTCTCATCCTAATAGCATAACTTCTTCTTCGGGTTAAGGCTCACCTTCGTCACGATGGTGGCACCTGTGATCGACACAGAACCAAAGCAAAACACGATGGCCAGCCACTGGCCGCGCACCACCACCACACCGCGAAAAAGGCGAGCACTTTACGCCTCCGACACCGTGGCAGCTGAGGAAAGACCTGACACCCACAGTGCTCATAGCTCAGCGTCCTCCGCGGAGGCGCGGAACAAACTACTCCTGGTTCGAGGCTAGCTCCGAACACGATCTGGTCGCTCGCTCCCCGCGGGAAAAGCGGCCAGAGTCATCACGCTAAATGTATTTCTTCCACCGTGGTTGTGAGGAACGGCGCGGGCGTTTGGCACCTATCAAGGCGCTTTCTGGCAGAACGTGTTTTTTCAAACAAAGTAGCTTCATGGCCCACGCTTTCTGGTTTGTGCCGAAGATGCTGAGCAGAAGACCCTTTACAACACAGTATGTTTTAACCTCCCCCCCCCCCCCCTTTTCTCTCCTTCTCTTCTTTCGATGCTCCTCCAGATAACAGTTTTTATTCCTGAGAAACTCCCACCTCCATTCAGGGGCATTACTTTCGACAATTATATT
>JAZHYW010019268.1:0-61360 GCA_037355805.1 Ixodes ricinus | reverse complement strand
CTTTGGGAGATGCGCTGTGAACAATGTGCTCCAAGTATGGCGCCCAGTGAATACATTATATAGATAGCTTGCAAGTGTCGCATATTGCTGGGTACTGGCGGTTCTTTCTACATACTGTTCCCTCGAGCTGCGGTGTGAAACTAACACGGTGAACCGAATGCTCGTGGAACATAAAATACTGGCATGACCGCGAATGATGTTACTGGCAAGCTCGAACAGTCCTGGGATATTACTACTAAGCGAGATTGTTAAAGCCCCTTCATGTTTTAAAAGTAGCGCAAGGTGCGTGGATGCATGAGGCACGTGCAGCCCTTGGGAAGATCATGGCAGGCCCTGCGCAGCACTGAGCTAGATTTCAGACGCCTATGTTCTTCCCAGAAGTGGCGCGCGGCACATGTCTCTGAGCATTTCCATAACAATGAATGGCGCCACTTTTCACAGGATAGAAGGGCTTCAGAGACTGTCACTCAGTTGACGCCACCAAGCGGCAATGCTCGCAACTACAGTACCCTTGGCCGTGCAGGAGCCTTTGACGTCACGAGCGTGATGCGCATTGCGCTTCTTGCTGGCCGATCTTGAAGCGAGAGGTAGAGAGCTCGCGGCCACGCCATTTGGTCGCCGTCAAGGAGGTTAGAAGTACTAGGAGGGCACGTTGCAATATTGGTGAAGCCTAGTCATAAAAAGTTTAAACGATGTTGTGGCCAACGTGACCATAGATCTCTCTGGCAATTGGTGCGCGTGACATGTCACGTGTGAGATGGATGGTTGATTGTGGGACGACTCCTTGCAGGCTTGGGCGCGCTCCGTCCGGTGGGTTTTATCAGACCGAAGGCTAGACCGTGGTGTTTTTTGGTACACCATAGCTAGGCGAAGGCTAGCTACTGGTCACGTGATGTGGTCATGTTGGCCTGATAAGTGAGGAGAGTAAGGAGGAAAATGAGAAAGAGGCAAGGCGTCAAGGGAGCATGGCTTGTGGAGGCTACGCGGCAATATCAAGGCATGCTCAAGGGCGGAAGGCATACGTTCGCAGCAATTTGGCTGGAACCTAAAAACTGCTTTCTAACGTTTGACCGAGGCAAGGTTGTTTGTGTATTTTAACAACTTCAAAATACTTTTTTGCGTCTCTCTTTTTTCTTTTTTTAGTTTTAGTTGCGAACATTTAACCGCAACCACTCGTCGGTTGTGGCGGTATGCAGCGTTTGGTGGCGTTGTTGCACTCGTGCAGACTCTCGTCCTTGGGAAACCAGGTGAAAACTTGAACGCAAGCAGTTTTAGTTTTTAGTTTGATTACTAGATTAGTTTCAGTTTCACTTTCAATCAGCCGAAGCCAGTCCAATCCAGTCCCCTGAGGCGACACCGTGACGTCACGGGACATTAGCAGATCGCCATCTTTGGTCGAGATTGGAAAGCTGGTGCAGCTGGTCCGTCTCACGGGGTAGAGCTCGACGCTTCGGTCTTCTCCCCGACTGTGTCGCAAAACAGGACGAGGGCCCGATGCGTTCGTAGCCCGGGTCCGACAGGCAGGCACAGGGCGCCCCACGATGACCATCCTCCCGACCAAGAAGGCCTCGCAGCAGAAGAGCAGCGAAGGGGACGGCGCTGAGTCGAGTTCGTTCCATGGCGACCGTCACTCGGGCCACGCTACCGAGGGCTATAACTTCCAGAGTCGGACTTCTCCGCCGCCCCGGTGGCCCGCCGCATCGAGGGACGAGAAGAGACCGGCGCACGGTTCCAGTGCGACCTTCGATGAGTTCGACGGCGTCGACGGAGGGCCGAGCCACTCGAAGCGCAGGCATCGGGCCTCGCCTCATCGCAGCCTGCGCAAGGCGCACAGCCACTCGCACTCGATGCTCGGACACCGGGCGACGGGGGTGGTGGTGACCAACTTCGGCAAGGCGGGCACCTCGCAGGGCGGAGCAACAGCTCAGCCGCCGAAGACGCTGTGTCAGCGCAAGAAGACTCCGATCCGAGCGGATACAACAGCGGCGACGAGTACGACAAGCCTCCCGAGCTGTGGACGGCCGAAGAGTTCAAAGAGGTAACACTCGTCTCGTTATGCTTGGTGCATTGCGAGGAATCTCACATCAAACTCTCTGTCCAGACGACTTTGCTAGGCCCCTTTGACGCGACTCCTTTGTTCATTTTTGACCTGTCGTCGGACGGACCTAGTCGCTGGGCCTACAGGCTAGCTCTTGCGGACATCTAGGCTTTGTAGCCCAAGGAGGAAAACGCGCACTCGGAGTCCGTTCTGACCCAATCTCGCACACTGTGTTGTCTTCGGTTGCCCTTTCATTTATTTATTTTTGCAAAGGACGGCTCGTTTTTTCTCGCAGCGTTCTTGTGTACATTTCCGACCGATCAGACGTCTCCTATCGTCCGTTCTCGGGAACACAAAGCATAGCTTGTATATCGACGTGACGTCAGCTGCCATTGTGGCGGCCTTGTTGCTGCGCGCGTAGCATACATTTCTCACCGCCGAATTGGCCTTTTCATGGTAAGAACAGGTAGAAAGCACCACCACTTATATTGTCCCACTCCATGGACAAGACTCTTTCTAACAGTTACATTGAAGTACATTAACTTCTAAAACTCAAATAATGCGAAAAAAAGAAAAAAAAAAAGCAGCTTTTAAGGAATGTTATTTTCGGTCACAGCTCAAGTTTATCTTCCCGTGTTCTTTTAATAAATGCCAGATGGCAGAGGACTCCAGTTGACTGAATTGTGCTAAATTACAATGTCAGTCAGGTATTAATCGATGATTCACACTGGAGTGTTTGCTTATGTTTTGTTACACTACGGTATGATGTGACTGCAAGTCAGTGTTGCATTTGTGCTTTGTATATCTCGTGCGAGGCCACTTCTTGAATTAGTTGCCATGGTTCACACGTAACATGATGCAATGTAACATGACGCAATGTAAGCAACCCTGTACCCTGTGAATAGAGCTTTCTGTGTCCATTGGGCATCTACCTTTCATGAAACGCCAGCTGCTCTGTGCAGGTCTTCTAAAGCAAGATTTTTCTGCAATAATGTGCTTAGATGGGCTAGTTGGTGCATTGCAAAGCGTATAAAGCACCGAAAAAACATGGCCCGAGACACAAAGAAAACGACACAGGGCGCTATAAAGCGCCGAAAAAGCGATCGAAACACGAAGAAAACGACACAGGGCACTGAACTGAAATAATGTGCTTAGTATAGATGGGCCAGTTGGCCCATCTAAGCACATTATTGCAGTTCAGCGCCCTGTGTTGTTGTTTTCTTCGTGTCCCGGTCCGTGTTTTTCGGCGCTTTGATGCCCTTGCAAGGTTTTCCTACAGCAGACCACTTGTGTTTTGGGCAACTTACCCTAAACCCCGTAGGAAGTTTTTGTATTCATTTGTGTGTTGAAACTACTTCCAATGGGTCAGTGACTGGTGTCGCCTGTTGGCACGACGACAGAACACTAGGCGTTAAGCAAACTCTCGGTGCTGAAGCCCCACTGCTTAAGCCGTATGATGCAGCGTCATAAAAGAAAACTCGATTGCTTGTTGGAGGCGACAGGCCATAGTCTGTCCGGTGATGTCCACTTCGAAGCAATTTATTTTGTGCCTCGTGAGATGATTTTACGGCACGGCACGCTGTGTAGGGGTCAGCTGGACGACCAGATTTTGGAAGCCCCGCTCTTTGTTCCCTACACCCATCTGGTGCGGCCTAGTATTTCTCTTAGCAGGTGGGGCAAGTGCAGGGACTGGCTGACCCCCGCCCGTTTGCCCGCAGAGGGAATATCATTTCGAGAAGAAGCTTCGGAAAAAGGGGCTCATGATCAAGAGCATGGGGGAGGACGGAGCCTGCCTCTTCCGGGCCGTGGGTCAGTGCCACCGCCAGCATCCTCTGCACGTCGTCTGCTCACGCGGCCGCCTGCTTGGGCGTGGCACGCCGGTCGGTCCCGCTGGCGCCGACCCGGGTTTGTGTCGGCCACGGTGGCAGTGCCTAGAGCCCCTGGATAGGCTAAGCTTCTGACTAACGGCACCTCAGCCACCTTGGTGCCTGAAATCATTGTTGCCAGTCGTCTGGACCTTTATCTAAAAAGGGCAGGAATTGCTTTTCTATTTTCCGGGAAAACTGAAGCAGTCCGCTACGGAGAAAATGTGCCGCCCTAAACTACTTTCTGTAATTGTGTAATGTAATGTTTGGTTTCTGAGAATGCTTAGAGCCCATAGATTGGGTTATGACCATGAATACACCATTGCAGAAAGTGGTTTAGCGCCCCTTTAAGCTGAGGAAGCTGCATTTTTTAATTGTGGCTTTTGCTGTTTGCACCCACTTGCATTAAGCACCAGAATGGTGGCGCCCACTAGAGAATTGGGGTGCCAATCCTCCAAGCTGATTTAGTGACTAGCAGTGACTGGGTATAAAGCTGACGGGCATCCAGTGATGTTCCGGTTGCAGTCTGATTTTTTTTGTCAACAACTGGACAGACACTACCCCCGAAGTGGTCCCACTTTGGCATTAGGTTGTACCGGTGCCAGGTCTGCCTCTACTCAATGTCGACTCTTTTTGTGCTATGTTGACGAGGCTAGCATAGCTTCCACGGTGCTGCATTCATGCACTGCCGCGTAAAGGTGTGGCTTCGTTTTGCGTGTCATTTGCATCCAGTCTCGTTTGAAGGAGACGCCAAACGAAGCTATGCGCTCGTGCAAATAGCTTTGGTAGTGTTGGAGCACTGCAGAGGCTATGCTAGCCTTGACAGCATAGCAGAAATAGTAGACTCTAAGTATAGGGCGGCGTCTAGTGCTCTCTTGTTTTGCTTTAAGGGGAGAATCTGGGTGGCTCATGGTGCCGAGAGTGCACTTTGAGAGATCTACACTGTCAAAAAAGTCTCATTCAATGCTCGCAGGTGCCAAAGCTGGCAAACGTCCAGTCTATAATGTCAAAAGTCTGGTCTATGATGTCACTGCAAGTTGTAATAGGCTTGTGTTGAAAGTCCTTTGCTAGATGCGTCCATACATTTATTTATTTCAATAAATAAATGTATGGACACATCTATGTATGGGGCCTGGATTGAAGGAAACATAAGATTAAATTAAACACAACTTTTTGAGGCAGAAGCAGTTTGGTTGTGGCACTGGATAACAAAGATTAGCGAAATAGGTTCTGATCACACTAATGGTCTAGAAAGATCAAAGGCTGACAGGTGAAAGGCAGTTCCACTCCGAAGGCAAGTTTTGGGGATGAACGACTGGTGGAATGCGTTAGCGTTGCAGATTGGTATTCCTACTTCATGAGAATGATTGAGTTGGGGTAAAATGGTAAAATGTCACAGGAGAAGTCATTGACAGAGCTATGGGTTAGTGGGAAGCGGATACAATTGATCTACCTCGGAGCTTGAGACAAGACTAGACAATGATAGGTTAGATTTCATGGCAGTGACACTTGCAATGCGACTATAGCTACAGAGGATAGAACAAGCAGAACGATTTTGCTCAGCCCTGAGAAGAAAGTCGGTGTATTTCACTTAGATTTTCCTCAGCATTAAGAGAGAGAGAGAGAGTATTGTCTTGGAAACTCTTGCACGTGTATTTTGTCTTTCTACAGATGCTTCAGTTACCAGCGAGTACCTACGCACGCTGTAATGCCCCGTCGACTGATGAAGTCATACTCGAGTGTTGGCCTTCATTTAAAACAATAACTGCTTAAGCCATTTCTGTTGGCTTTACTGTTCTTTTGTACATCTTTTTCTAGCCAACGGCTTCTTGCAACTCCTCTAGGGATGAATTTTAGAGTGCCATACGCTCGTAGAATTGGGAAGGGATGGGAAGGGAGTGATGGCTGTGTTTGCACCGTTGCAGCGGACCAAGTCTATGGAGACCAAGAAATGCACAAAGTGCTGCGCAAACTCTGCATGGACTACATGGTAATTCTTCACTCCTTTGCTCTTTTGGCTTTGGTTAACTTTCTCTCCTTCTTGGTCACTGGTGTTGTTGCCCCAATGAGCATTAAGCACACAATTGGGCTCAATGCTCAAAGCCTTAGAAAGTTTGCATCTAGATACGATTTCGACGGTGAACCCAAGGTTCTGTCGACCTTGCATCAGATTTTCTCCGTCCCCCTAGGAACCGTCTTGCTCTCTGGTGGGCTTGCTAGAAAGCTCCAGCTTAATATCTTGGAGGACTGTATTGTCTCCAACAGCAAGATTCAGTAGGGTGCCTTTATGGATTACTTATCACTCCCTTAGCAGGGTCAGCCTGGTCAACCAACTACCGAGGCAACTGGCCGTCTCGGTGGTTTGGTCAGACGCTTTTGAGAATGTAAAAAGCGCTTAGAAGCAAATTAACATTATAATTTGGGTGTGTGAACGTATAGAAGCGTAAGGGTTAGTCGGTCATCGAAAGGGGCGACATTTCTGAAAGTCGACCACAACGTCTGGTGTCAACAAAGTTGACTGCCAACGTGGCGCATCAAGGCCGGTCTAGACTTTTGCGTGCTGAGTGCAAACAACTGTGTTACGACTCCTCGTGTTCCGCTATGCCGCTTCACATGGAATCGAAAGTGTGCAAATAGCCCTTGGATGCTTCCGGTCCTGAGTTCAACTGAAAGTTTTGCAGTCTATTTCTCATAGATGGCATGTTGATTTTTCAGATCAACTGCACTACCTTTGAGAGATGGTTTGCATACCGCATGGCGAAAGAATGACGCTTACAAAAAATGAGGAAATATATCCACACTGGAAGAGGGCCTGAACTACCTAATAGGGAGAATTCACTGGCAGCCACAGCTGTGTGCGTGACTGCTGAGCGCACGTTGATGTCGAGCTTCTAGAGTTCTTTTGCAACATACATTTCCACACCATCGAGGTTGCCGGCCTTAGCAGCCTATAAATGTGAGTTCGACCTGAGCATGCACTCTAATCAGTGCCCTCAAATATGGCGTCCAGTGAATACCCCCTATACATGGCCCCAGTATGTTCCTTTGTCGTAAACAATCGCATAGGGAACGCAGTCGGTCGCGCTCGGGAGTCAAATATCGAAGCCAGCCTTTAGACCAGAGTTCGGCGAGCGCTCAATTACGGACCTTGGGTTATCCCCCCCCCCACCTCCAGGCCAAGAACTCCGACTACTACTCCCAGTACGTGACGGAGGACTTCGAGAAGTATGTGGAGGCGTAAGCGCAGCGACCACATCCACGGGAACCACATCGAGATGCAGGCCCTCTCGGAGATGTTCAACCGCCCCATCGAGGTGTACCACTACAGCTCCGGTGAGGGACCGCTGCTCGTACCTGCCCCCTTGCGCCGTCGACGAGGCTGTCGGTCGTTGTCAGTGCCGCTTCTGGCGTTGTCTTCCTCGGTCGAAGTTGGCTGCTCCGTCGCTGCGGATGTGACTGTCTGATTAAGGTTATAAGACGATAGCTTTATAGGAGAACCCTGCATGAACCTTGTTTGCTCGTGTTGGTTGCACCGTAGCAGGGCCATAGGAGGGAGTGTTGGCAACTGACATAGCAGTTGGTTTTACATCGCATTGCACGCAACCAATGGTGAAGCTGGTGTGTGTGTGTGTTGGGGGCAGTAAGCGGTGCATCTTGGGGGCTGCGTATTAAGTAGAATAATGGAGGACTAATTCCTACCCTACTGTGTATTAGTAGAATAATTGGGTAGGGGCAGAGGCCAAATCAGATTGTATGTGCGGTGGCATTGCAGAGGGAATGGTGCACTGTCCCCGAAGAAGAGCTGCATGAATGATGGAAAAGGGCCCTTGTACATTCAAAAATCCTTCGCCCCGTGTCATGTTGCATATTGTTCCGACGGCGAGTGCTGCTTGGAATGTTTTTCACTTTTCACGAGCTTACTGGCACTGTGGGACTTAAGTATGCTCGCAGGCAACGCCACTGACCGAGAAACTACTTTGTTGCGCTGTAATTTCAAGGATAAAAGCGAGCGTTTTCTTTCAGTCTCCCCCTGGTGACGATATTTGAATGCGGCTCATAGATTGGGCCGAGCATTGCACGAGCACTTGATTTGGTCTTGTGATAATCAAGAGCTCGACAAGCATTTGGGTAATGGCCCTTGTCCAATCGCTGCAATGACGACAATAGCCGAACCATAAAAATGTCTGGAACTCGGCGAGTGTCCCATGCTTTGCAAACCCCCAGCGCATGGCTATGATCGACATTGGTGGCATGTAATCGACTCCAGATCATGTGGCAGCTTGTTCAGGCTGAAAATTAAAAAATTAAATGTTTTTTTTGTTTTTTGATTTTTATTGCGTGTGGTGAAAAATGAATGTGTGTTTTATAGGTCATTATTATCAGGGATTCGCACTAAGCAATATTTGCGCAAAGTAGAAAAATTGTTACATTGGCCCTTTAATCCAAATGAATAGAAAAAAACAGGGTAAAGACCAATAGAAAATATGCTAATAAAAAGCCAGCTTGTAAAAAAAAAGAGTATTTTTCACCCTCAATGCGAAAAAACAAAAGCGAGAGCTGTAGCATGGTCGCACAATGCGGGTGGACTGGTGCCGTCGCATACCTGAAGGACGGAGGTGCGACATGGTTGATTCTCATAGCCGTCATGGTTAACGTCGTGGATGCCACTGATGATCGCCGCCAGTGATCCGTGGGCAAGCGCGGTGGAGGTTTTTAAGACCATCCAACATTATGCGTAGCAACTGGATACTGCCAAAGTGGGACTTGCGCATAATGCGAGTAATGTTTCAAATCAAGTCTTTCAAGCAGGCGACGCAGAGACCCTCCATCCGTAGCGTCGTTACTGGCAGGATGCCTGGGCGGCCGACGGGAAAACCCACTTCTCTGGCCTTGCAGACAGAGGGGTTTTTACGTAGTGGCGACGACAGGTTGAAATCTCTTCCAAGTGTCGCCCGTGAAGCTATCGGTTTAAAACTACCCTGGTGAAACCTAGCCATACCAGTGACAGGTTAAGAAATGCGAGGCAGACCAGCCCAGTGCATATCTGATCGTCACTCTGCAGCCAATGAAGTTGTGGCAGTAGCTGATAAGAATGAAGCAGAAGCCGCGTCCTACGATGAAGTGCAGCAGAAGCCGCCGGGGAGGACGTCTTTGAACCGGGCTCTGGTGCCGGTTTTGACGGTGCTTTCCGGTATTTTCGCAGAACCCATCAACATCTTCCACGGGATGCAGCAGACGGACAACGAGCCCATCCGGCTGAGCTACCACCGCAACGTGCACTACAACTCCATCATCGACCCGTACAAGGCCACCGTCGGGGTGGGCCTGGGACTGCCTGCCTTCAAGCCTGGGGTGAGTGGGGGTGTGCGCTTTATGGTGTCCTTCCCATACGAAGGTTGCCTTGAGCCGTTGTTTTGACCAGCGGTGCAGGTAGTAATTTTCCAGGGGCCTAGAAACAATTTTAACCTCTCGTAAATGTCCACTTACGACCACCAAGGGTGACGAAAACGGCCACCGAGATGTACTTTGGCGAACGTCTTGAAAATGGTTCCCACACGGGAACCATTTTCTAGTATCTGGAGGGTTGTTGAGTCTCGGCACGGTTTGGGCCATCTGCCGGGCTCTCCCCCTCCCCCTTGCGGTGCAACGAGTGCATGTCGCAAAAAATGCGGGTCCGGGCTTGGTTGGTGGGCTTCCCTGAGTGCCCCTTTCCCTTGGTATGTGCTTGCAGCATGCGGACAAGACTCTGGTGAAGGAGGCCCTGCGAGCCTCGGAGGAGCTGGAGCTGGAGCAGGCGATGCTGGAGGACAAGCTACGTGCCACCGACTGGGAGGCGACGAGCGAGGCCATTGAGGAGCAAGTGGCCCGAGAGTCCTACCTGCACTGGCTGCGTGACAATGAGATGCGCTCGCGCAAGAAGGTGGGTGGTCCCTTCCCCCAACGGTGCCCTTGTGTGCTGGCAATAGGAACACTGAACCTCCTCCTCACCTACGTTGGAATCCCGTAAGGGCGTCCTCTCCCCGACAGATTGCTCATCCCGTTTTCCGGCTAAATACCCGTAACATCCAAAGTGACAAAACATTGCGTCCCCCCCCCCCCCTATTGCCGTCAAACATGTAACGATGTCCAACAAGGATTGCATGAACCGCGTGAGCTGCGGTGCCGGTACGTGTGCCAAGCAAGTTCGCAGCAGGTTCCCACTGCGAACTTGCTTGTAATATTGGTAGTACATGTAACGAGGTCCCTCGTTTTTTGTCTGCTATCCATGCCCGAGATATCGGTTCCGCAAGGCAGGGTTTGTAGCCGGTTTCCGTGTATTTCTTGCTCCGCGAACCACGAATCTGTCGCGTCTTGGGTATCCTTTCCCATGTACACAAGAGTTCATAGAGAATTCCGGCATGTTTATCGTGTTGCCAAAAGCCAGTTTGCTGATCTGCGGTATCAGTTTCCATGTCATGTGGTATATAGCAGGGCCCCTGTGTTTATCATTACTTTTAATAAAGTTTTGCTGTCTCATCTCAAAAAATAGCCCACCTCAAGTTTTTCGCCATTTAATCTCCATTTTGGGCGGGCGCCCTTACAAGATTCTATGGTACACTTTTTTTGAAGTGCCTGAATAGGACGCACATGTCCCATGTACTGCAAAATCCCGAGCAAGCGCCCAATTAGAATCTGGAGATGATTATGTGAAACTTGAGATGGGTGCTTCTTGGGTCAACAATATGTAAAGATATGTCCTTTGTGTATATTATGAATCTTGCAAAATTGAGGAGTGGGCCCTTATTGTAGAATGGGCGGTTGCTTGGTATTTTATGGCGCATCCTTCCTTGCCCTTGGTGGTGGAAGCTAGCAGATATATTGTTGTTTGTGGAACCTCTCCTTGGGTGCCGTACAATGGAAGGTGTCTAAGTTTTAGTGGCTATTGCGCTGCCGGTCCATTGAGATATTTTTTCGTCCGCTAGCACGCTTGCACAACAGTAACCATAAATTAGCAGCTCTGCATATTAAAAAAAATAAACATACATATTTTTTCCTTTTTTTTTTTCTGAAGACTAGGGACGACGTGGCAGATCTACTTGTGAACCACCTAATCTGGTTGACTACTCTGCAGTCAACTAAAAGAACTCTTGTCTTGCGCAGACGCGCACCGCCACAGCAACTTCCAGCTCGAGCCTATCGCCTCTCGTGGAAGGGGCGGAGCCAGTGCTTCCTCCTCCCCCAGAGGTGGGACTGCAGGGGCATGGCCATGGGAAGGTCCTCCCCCGCTCGAGGGCAAGCCCAAGGTCAAGTAGCCATGCCTCTCAGCAGGAGGCGACGCTACCGAGCACCAAAACGCCTTCCGAGAAAGGTCTGTTCCCCAGGTCGCTTTTTGACATTGCACCGTTGTCATAGGCTCGCGCGATGGCCGACGAGGTTTTTTTGCGGGTGTGCTCAACTGGTCGGTACAGTGCGAATCAATCGAGTGGGCCCGTGTCACCCCCGGTACGGTGGGCTAGAAGGGTAGGTGTGGCGATCGCTCGCTTCTCTCGGCGGCCGAAAGCGATCCCGTACTTCGTGCCTCCCGCGTCTCTATCATCCTGATACAATATCTGTATCATGGCAGCAGTGCCACGATGGCGAAGGCCAGTTAATTCTTTGGAAATTGGGTCCTATATAAAGCGGAGCGGACAAGAATTGCAAAAAAATTGTAAGGGGTCACATCCATTTATGGCCAAACAATACCCCTACGGAGTGGAATAAAATACACAATCTGCCCCTTTTGTTGGCATTTTCTCGTAGCCCCGAAATGCGACGAGGTGCCACTTTTAACGTCCCGATGCACTTTGTTGGCACGCCTCCTTGTCTCTTCCATAGTCAGTCGTAATGAGAACAGTGGGGCATGCCTTTGGAACGCCCGGCCTCCATCACACGCTTCCATGCCTTCTGCCCTGCTTTGGCTCCTTGTGCACGTTGGAGGTATGCGAGACGCCGAAGCGTTGTCAAAGGTGGATAGCTTACGCTGGAGGCGGGCCAACTGAAGCCCCTCCCTGCTTGTTTTCACCTTGCGAGCGACGCCCACTGTGACCCCGGTCGGCCACCTGGCTCACCGGGCGTGGGGCGAAAAAGTTCCCGACAAACAGTCCGTCTCGCCCTTGCGTGCCCTCCGAGCAGGCTTCAGTCCGAAGGCGGGCAGTTCGGGCCTGTCCGGCGCGGTGCTGCAGGACGTGGGCGGGACTTCGTGCGTGCTCCGCCCAGGAGGAGGGGTTTTCCTGGTCGAGACTGCCTCCTTCCTCAACCACCTGCCTCCCTCCATGTTTGGTGAGTTCTGCCGTCTGAGCACTTTGCCAGGGCTGCTTTTTGCACACTTGGTTGCGTGCAATGGCCGGTCTCCGGTCGGCTTCTTTGTCGTTCGGGCTACGACTTCGTCGGCGGGGAATTAATGACCCCTTCGCCAAGTCCTCTGTTGGCGCGCTTGACCAGGATTTGAGTGCTTGCTATGCGATGGTGCTACGATGTCAGGAGTGTGTGCATTCAGACTGGCCCCTAAAGCGGTAAGAAATTATGTCAAGTGCAGGCACGACCCTGGCAGTTTGTTGCAGCAGTTCCAACGAGAGACCAGCAAATGTTCAAGGTTAGATTGAAAAGTTTCTGGAATCACCGCTAGGGGGCTTTTTGTTCCAAAATATTTTTGTCATTGTGTTGGCAACCCTTTCGTATAAAATGACCGCAAATGTTAGATTGGTATCTCAAAAAGTGGATTTGAAAAGCATTCTAGTCAACTAACCGTGAACATTTTCAATTATAGATAAAATTTAAACCCCAGCGGTCAGCAAATATTTTTATTTGAAGGGAAAAACTGCTATGATTTGTAACTATGGACGAGAACTGGGTCCACCTTTACACGTCAGAAACAAAATTTAAATTGAAACGATGCTATGGGCCCGGTGAATCGGTTTTGAAGAAAGCAAAGACCATTCAGTCGGCAGGCAATGTGATAGCATCAGTTTTTTGGGACGACAAAGGTATTCTGATCATTAATTATATTGAAAATGAAAAAAACTGTCACTGGCCAATACTACATAACACTTAGGGACAAGCTGAAACAAGTAATTCAAGAAAAATGCCTGGGAACGGTCAAGAAGCAGGTGTTGTTTTACGGCGACAAAACGCTCACCCATTTAAGTGCAGTCGCTCAGCAAAAGCTGACCGAACTGAAACTCAAAATCCTTCCACATCCACCGTATTCACCTGATTTGGTTTTATCAGACTTCCACCTACAGTCGAGCCCGGTTACATCACACTTGAGTATTTAGAATTATTGTTTATATCAAACAATCCAAACATCCCCTTGAAAATCACATGTAATTATATAGGAGCATTGTCTTTTACAGCGAAGCTGTTATGCGCTAGGATCTGGGAAAAGCTTTGTCCGCAGATGTTGACAGAAAACTCCCCATTAATCGTGGCAAATATAATAAATAAAAAATAAAAAAAAAATGATTGAGGTACATTTAAGCATTCCTTATGAGTCGTGAATGCGAAAGCATGCAAGCCGCTCGTCCGCTCCCTTTTTCGTCTGCTGCATACTTTTTTTCGTCGGTCGGTGCGCATGCTCCCCTGGTGACCTTGGACGCTCCGCGCTGATGGACACGCAGCGCCATGGGGTGAGCGGTTGTGGAAACTGACGAGCGCAGCGGCCAGTGGGAGCCCCGTCGGCGCGCGCCAGCCAATGGAACCAGAGGAAACTATCTGCCGTCTTTGCGCTTCAGACTGATGACGTGATAGCGATATCCTGATCCCTTGTCATCATGTCTAGGCATCATCCTCAAGGTCGTCCTTGAAGTCGTAAAAATAGGAGCTTTGCTGGTCCTTCATCTTCACGTGAAGTGGAAGGGCTCTACAATTTTTTGTATCCAATTCCTATGTCTGGGACACTCGATATAGCAAACAAACTAATCCCAGCCGCCCCTTGCTTTTCCCGCGATCCGATTGTACTGGTGGCAAGCACATAGCTTGCATTGCGTGGCTGACAGTCAACCAAGCCGGCATACACGCGGGAAGATATGCAGCGAAAGAGGTTGTAAAAAAAAGAGACAATGACACCTATCTGCCGTCTTTGCGCTTCAGACTGATGACGTGATAGCGATATCCTGATCCCTTGTCATCATGTCTAGGCATCGTCCTCAAGGTCGTCCTTGAAGTCGTAAAAATAGGAGCTTTGCTGGTCCTTCATCTTCACGTGAAGTGGAAGGGCTCTACAATTTTTTGTATCCAATTCCCATGTCTGGGACACTCGATATAGCAAACAAACTAATCCCGGCCGCCCCTTGCTTTTCCAGCGATCCGATTGTACTGGTGGCGAGCACATGGCTTGCATTGCGTGGCTGACAGTCAACCAAGCCGGCATACACGCGGGAAGATATGCAGCGAAAGAGCGGTTGTAAAAAAAAAAGAGACAATAACACAAAAACAAAAAAAAAGATTAAAAAAAATTGGAGGATGGCAAAAGCAAGGAGAAGGGCACGCGCCCGCATAACAGGGAGTGTTTGCTGTTAAAAGGGTAGCCTCGCCCTTTCCCTGAACATTGGTGATGCTGCGCGACTCCCTAGCCCCACCCCAAAAAAAAAGCAAAAAAAAAACGTTTTTGGCAAGTCGGATGTGTTGACAACAATGGTTGTGCAATCGCACTTTGAACGTGTTTACTTTGTTTACCTTTTTCTTTTGCCGTTATTGCTTTGCCCGTTTTTTTTTCTTCTTTTAATGCTAAAGCATTATCTGTCCCATGGAGCGAGGCGACGTCATCAGCTTTGAAGCAGTGCCAAATGGCACCTTAAATCCTTTCTCCAAGTGAAGCTAGCTCCTAGCTATGAAACCACGCGAAAAGCCTAGCCAAACTGCACCTAGTTCCCCAGATCCCAAAGGAGCGGAGTAGAGCTGATGCATTTCGGCTTCAATCCCATTGGCTGGCGCGTGTCAACGAGGCTCTCATTGGCCACTGCGCTTCAGTTTCAACGACTGCCACCCCATGGTACTGCATGTCCGTGAGGCAGCGGCTCCACCGCTTCACGCTCAAGGTCAGCGCACCGAGGACATTGCACGTGCTCGGCCGTCGACTCAAGTATGCCGCAGACGAAAGAAAGAAGCGGAGGAACGGCATGCATGCTTTCGCATTCACAACTCATAAGAAGTGCTTAAGTGTCCTCAAGCCGCAAACATCACCGCGCGGCGGTGTTTGCGGTCTTTGCCAACCACGCTCTACTGTATTTAGCGACTCTTGGATGCTCTATTTGGTAAACTCCCATTTGTCGCGACCTTCCGTATTAGAAGAGACGCCAGAAAATTTCAACTCGAGCTTTTCTGAACAAATTTTTGTATATCAAATTATTGATGTGTCAAACTATTTTACAATTTTCTTTGAATTCCATATATCCGGGTTCGACTGTATTCCCGAAGCTCAAGACCTTCCTAGAAAATCACTTCCGGGAGGGAATCGAAAAGCTGGAGAAACGCTGGACCAGGTGTGTCGAGGTTCCAGGGAATCATGTCCAAAAATAAAGTATAACTCTAATCAGATATGTATTGTTTTCATTTCCATTCTGGAAACTTTTCAATCTAGCCGCGTAAGTGTTGCCGTCGCCATGGCATCCAAACTCCTTCCTGGCTGCCGAAGCTTGTGTTGCTGTCACTCTGGAGGACTACTACAGCAAACCAGGCACCTGTTGTACTTTGCTGCGGAGCATAAATTGGGTGGGCTCAAATGAGGATGTGGTAAACACATCAGTTGGGGGGAACGGTGCCGGCAAACACATCAGTTGGGGAACGGCGCTCACCGTGCGGCGTGCTCTCCGCTCGTAGGCCTGACGGACTGGGAGGACTCGGACATCATCGCCAGGGTGCTAGCCCAGTCCCAGCAGGAGTACCTGGACTCCCTCAAACGTGCTTCCGGCAACTCCTCGGCCTCCTCCTCTCCGGCCGGGGACGTGCCGGACTGTCGCGCATCTCCAGCCTCATGCTCGGCCAACCCCGCCTCCAGCTAGCGCCGGACCGCCGCACGGCGCTCCGTCTCGCCGGAACGAGCCGGCTAACAGCGTCCCGTCGGCGGCAGACAAGCCGACCGACGCGCCAATGAACGTCGTCTCTTCAGATGGTGGCTAGTGCGTGCTTCGAGCAGCCGGCGGTGCGGTGCAATTCTTCTCTACTTCTGACCTGGACAACTGCGGGCAGTGCCCACGTTTTGCGAGTTGTCTGCTCCCGGACGTTCGTGCCACGGACACGGCCCTTTTCTTTCTCTTTTCGCAAAGTATGCGCCAGCAATCGAGAGAGGGCTTTGAGGCGCCCGCTAAATTAGAACTACTCGACCGCAACGACGGACGTTATAGAGCGTTACCCGCTTTGGGCGCCAAGGTCGGTGCAAAGGTTGGTAGGACTTAGTGGTTCGAGCTACGCGGTGGATTGGAACGGCCGCCATTGCGTAGTTGGATAGTGACGGTGCCGTGGCTGGAAATTGTGACGCTGCATAAAACTCGTTGCTTTTCCAAAAAAAAAACTTGGCGTTTCTTTTTTTTTTTTTTGTGCGCCGGGCAGTTGTTTGCTGTGCATGCTGTTTTGTGTTGAGGGAGTTACCTCGTAAGTTAAGGCACTTTTGTTGTATGCCTCATTGAAGTTGTATATTCATTCTGAAAACTGCCTGAACATGCGGAGGGACATAAATGCCGTCTCGATAAAGCGCTTCAATGGGATATGTCGATCAAATTCTGCTCGCGACAGAATAAAACAGTCTATTGTTTGCTTCGGTTTGTTTCGTCATCGATGCCGCGTGGCGGACGGTTCTCTGCCGTTATTTGCGCTCTCGCGTCGCCGTCTCTTTTTTCTCTTTACTGCGAACACATTCCTTTTCCATTTGTTCTTAAACATTAAAAGCACTATGCACATTTTCTGCGTGGATGCACGTCGCTTATGGTGTGTTGCCGTCTGGCACTGTTTAAAAAACAAACATCTTTGTTTCCAGATTTGGCTGTCTTTCTGTCTTCTGGGGCTGATTAAAATATTTCATCCGACCATGCCTTTTCTTTCCGTGGCCCGACTTCGTGTGTCCAGAAATGTTTGCGGACCTCCATAGAGTCCTCTGCCGTCTGCGAAAAACGAGGCGGTACTTAGGAGCAAGCGGCACCACTGAATCTGCGGAAGACTAGCCCACCGGCAGTTTAGAATTAAGATATCGCGTGGAAATCGACTCCCTTTGCAGCTAAGCCGATCGAGTGCCGGAAGTTGCGCGCTCGCCGAATCAGTCAACAGCCTGACTTGACTTGTTGCCTGCTCCCATCAGGGGCGAGTGCAGCCGTGATCACGTCCCGAAAGATCGACGTATGTAGCTTCCACTGCCTTATCAGCGTAGCAGTGAACCTAGTACAGTAAAAGGGTGCCCTGCCTGTGGTCGAGGACATTGAAGGGGAATATAGGGTTTGTTGTGCTCGAGCTCTTGGTGAGACTTCCCTCTGCAGACTTTGGTCGGGGGTCACTCTGCCTTCGTGGTGTGCCCGTAGCTCTTGCGTCTGCTGCGAGTTGGCACGAGTGGACATGGGTGCCTTGGCTGCAAACGATGCTGGAGCCTGGGTCCACCTTGACGGAGCCGTTTGTGCTTGTCGCTGTATCTGCGTTGCGCTAGTGTCACGTTTCTTTGGAAAGCGAATAAACTGTTTGACAAAAGTGAGACGACTTTGTCTCTAGCATCCGATGCACGGTGAGAGCTGTGCGTTTCGCAGTGGCTCGCTCGGGGGCCGGGGAGGCAGGGGAGTACTGAAACTTCAGTGCAATAAGATTAATTGATTGCTACGAGGCAAATATTCATGAAAATGGGAGTGTTTTTTGCGCCGAGGAAAACAAAATTGGTGGTCTGTTTGCTTCCTGTTTGTGTGATAACACTATGTACAAGGTTGTCCCCCCCCCCCCCCCCCATAAGAAACAAAAAAGGTTTTTCACCACAAAAGTAAATTGTGTATGGAACGCTCATTCTCTGTCCAAATGTAGCGCTAGCAGTTCGAATCAGATGCCCGAGTTTCGTAATAAACTGCTATCTTATTAAAAAGTAAACTGAATTTCTGAAATTTTTAATGGGAAAATGGCAGCCGATGGAGCCGAAGGGCACCCGGTATCAAAGACAGGCCGCATTTTCCCATTACATTTTTTATATAATCAAGTTTGATTGAGAACAGTTTTTTTCCTATACTTTCCTTGCTTGCAAATGATGTACATTTTTAGAAATGATTCTCATTTTTTTTTTTTTCAGGCAGAGCTTGGTACGACTGCAGTGACCAACGCAGTGAAAACTGGAATAAAGTTATTTCTTGCACATGTCAGCTGGGAAAGCAGTCGGTGCATGCTTTAAAAAGACTGGTTCGACCAAGTTGCGAAAGATTCTGGCAGCTAGGGGGCAATTAATCCGATTAATCCACTAAAACTGCTCTTTCCTACATGCATGCATATTCTGCAGTAAAAGACCTTGGCATGCCACTGAATATAGTTTGGCTGTAACAGATTACCAGTTTGAGATCTTGTCCTGCCTTCTGATGGGAACCACTGCCCAGAAATGTACATAACCTACTATACCTTTCCAGCGCTTATCACCCAGGCAAAAAATGCAGTCACTGAGTTGTGGCTGCATGTGCAGCGCACAGAAGGCGATTTTTAAAAAGGTTTCGTAGGAGGCTATACATGGCTTATACTTGACATCATTCAAAGAGCATTCCGATGACCACCAGAGAAGAGGGAGAAGGTTCTCCCCTCTTATCGGGGCCCTCGTTTGTGCCTCCCGGATTTGCACAAACGTCGCTATCCTCCTCCCAGAAGATTATAGAAAATAGACCAGTCACTCAAAATTCTTACGAAAGCAGCTTCCCTTCCTCCTCTTACATGGTGGTCAAAAGTATGTCAGTGTAAGCCATGTATGGTTGGTGTATAGTTTGGCGACAGGAACACTGGAGAGGAGGCAGCTCCTCTCCAAAATTTGCTCCGCTAAAGTGGAAAGAGTTAGGAATTTCCCCAAACTCTTAACCTCCAGCTAGAGATTTCAGCCCACATCTGATGCGCAGGCTTTCTCCATAGCCACCTTCAAATGGCAGTCGGTTTCCTTTTTGTACGCTTCTAACAACGTTCATGGCACGCAAACTAAAACGTTTCGAGTGTGAGCGTGAAGCTACAAGAGCTATCTCCGGGCTTTCATTGTTTCTGCTCGTGCACTCCTGGGGGACTATGCAACATGGCAAGATGAAGGAACCTAGACATCGCCGCCTGCTGCGATTGGTCAGTACCATGCCACTGACCAATCTCATCAGGTGACGATGTCCCGGTCCCGCCGTCTTGCGTAGTCCCCCTACATTACAAGCACTGGTTGGGGCAAGATGCTCGTGCTTGCAGTTTCGGCTTTGCTCGCACATTAAGTGGAACAAACTTTTGGAAGTTCAGATGCAGGGGCAGCTAGGTTTAGCTGCCTGACAAAAGTTCCATTCACCTTGACAAATATTTTGGAGATCTTTCATATTTGTACATTGCCAAAACAAGGTCACCAAATGTAAAATACTTCCTGGGCATTTAATTAAAAATATGTAAGAAACACTCGCACACGCCGTCTGTCGGAACGACAAAAAATGTAAAAATAAAGTCCAAAGTTGGTGCCATTTCACGTCAAGTTAGCAGTAATGAGTCTGCATAAAAAGTGCTGGCTCGTAGCACTTGTTAAAATTAAAAACGCACCCAAAAGTGCAGCAATGCTTGCGCAGAACGGGCAAGCCTACAGTAAGGGTGCCCTTGGCCAGCTCTAGTCTGCAAGCTTTAGTCCTCAAGCTCGGTGAAGGACAAATTTTCGCTGTCATCCGACGTCATCTCGTCCATCTCTGCTGGGTTGTCCGCAGAGTCCAGTTCGTACTGCAGCACTTCGTCGTCTGCCAGATGCGACTGTCCCTGCACGAAGAGAGCAAAGCGGACAGGGTCTTTGAGCCTGGTGACCACCGTCCACGTCTTGCAGTCGGGACTGGCGCAGAACTCGCGCAGCTTTGCCAGCTCCTTCCTTGTCTCTACGTCTGCCTGCTGCAGGTACTCGTCCTCCGTGAGGAGCTTGACCTCTGGAGGGAACCGCCGTTTCCAGTGTGTCCTCAGTTTGGCAGACCAGGCCGCCGGGAAGTTGTACGCGGCCAGCAGGACAAGCACCACGGCGCCGGTCACCTCCCGCAGCTCGGAAGACAGGAAGACCAGGCCTAGGGACAGCAACTGTAGGGACCACTGAAGCAGGTCCAGCGTCCTCGGGTGGCTGGGCGGTCCCAGCCTGTAGCAGACGCCGAAGCTGACTAGCGCGGACACGGCCACGTAGCCCGCCAGGAGATGCTTGTACTGCTCGAGCACGTCGTACAAGTTGGACCAGAGCAACTGGAGGACGTACAGCACGAGCGACCACCCGAAGAAGAGGACGCCGTAAGCGGTCGACCTGCGCGGCAGCAGGCGGCTCAGGATGAAGACCGCTAGGAGGAGCGAAGCCACGACGCCGAACGTAACGCCCGCGGAGTAGAAGACGAGCACGTTTCGGCAGAGCGACGGGACGGTGAAGAAGAGCACGACCCCGAGGCAGAGCTGGAAGATCTTCCAGTAGTTGGCCTGGCGGACCACAAACTCGAAGCGGAACTCGTCGTCGGACACCAGTCCCACGCAGTGAGGCCGAAACGTCGGGAAGGCGATGGTAGACTGTCTCCAGGGCAGCAGCGGCATCCAGCTGGCTAGGCGAGACGTGTGCTGGCTACGGACCTCGTCCGCGTCGGCGCCTTCGAACAGGCTGTAGTGCTCGGGCACCAGCCTGAACTCGATGTAAAGGGACTTGAATAGGGCCAAGTAGCTCGGAGACTCGCCGGGGTTGCAGTAGATGACCAGGGCGCCGCTGGCGCCGCCGAAGGTCCTCGACTCGTACACATGGTCTTCGAGAAGGAGCGTGCTGCCGTCGGCTGGCCCAGCGGCCGTTTCTCCCGCGCACAGCAGCACGAGGGAAACAACCAGGGCGAGCCGTGTCATCTCCTTGGGTCCTCTAGGCCGTCATGCGTTATCTGCGCGCCTGCCACCGAAGCACTCCCGTCCGTTGTCAAGAGGTCTTCGCGGTCACCGATGTGACCGATGCTCGAAGGCGCTTCACCGCAGATTGGGAAGGTTGGGGGTGGGTTGGGGGACGCAGTGCGCTGGTGCGCTCAGGCCGGTGCCTGAAACGACCTCAGACGCGTCTTCAAAGGCTGGCGGAGTAGGCGGGCGGATACGTTCGCGCTTTTAGCGTTGGCCTGCGTTGGCTTTGTTGTCAGCGTCACAGTGGTCAGCGTGCTCGGCGGCTCGGCGTGCTGTGAGCAAAAAGAAAATCGCATTTTTTCAGTAGCATCAAAAGTTCAAAACCCTTTGCAATGTTTGCATCAGTTTTTTTTAGGCTGGATGGCGCAAGCTACCAACCATTATAAAGGGTACTGCTATAATATTTATTTTTCTTTTCAAAGACTAAAATTTGTTGCGACTGTTCATTTTGTCAATAATTCAGTCACTCTTTTTAACTCTTTTTTTTTAGGTAACTCACTTATCTACAATTCGTTACTTTTCCTCCGAAGTCGACCGCGTACAACCGCGCAGCGCCAGCAGCGTCGCAGCGGCTACTGCTGCCACAGCACGAAGGGTCGGACTCGGACCACGGACGGAGAGTACTGTATACGGCTGTGCGGCGTACGGGACGAAGAACTGGACGAACCGCACGACGCGCGGACAGCCTGGCGAGCGACCAGCCGTATTTGTTGTGTCTCGTGATGTCTTTGTAGGTGCGGTCTTGTGGGGAATCTGTGTTGTGTAACTTCACCGTCCGCTGTCACGATGAAGAGCGGCTTTCACAAAGTGGAACTCAACAAAACTGTCTGGGAGGTGCCCGCCCGGTACACCAATCTGTCTCCCATCGGCGTTGGAGCCTACGGGCAAGTCTGGTGAGTTGCGCGCCGAGGCTGCCTAGGCCTACGGCGTCGGTGTCGGATTACGAACCGCTGGCTCGTTTCCACTGGGGCTCGTTGTCGTTTCGATTAATCGGTCCCAATATTTAACCTTGTCCCGAAGGACCACGAGCTTTGAGAAAGGGAGCGAGGCCACGTTTAGTGGGCGACACGGTAAAGGGCGACGTCGGAGCTTGTTTACTACTACCACTGCATGCCTCCCCTGACAAGCTCCCAGAGCGCGCTCGTACAGTCTTTCTTTTCTCTTTTGTTTTCTCGCCGGCGGCGCAGTGGCTACATTATTAACGTGGCTCAGTTTTGTTAGAGCAGTGTCTTCTGTTGGCGTACAGTGCGTGGCTGTAGTTGGGGGCTGTGGGTCGTACCATTGGGCGTTGTGCTCTTCCATCCCGTCTCGCGGGGTTATGAACCCATAAAGCGGCAAAACGGAAAAGGCAGTAAAATGTGTAGGAGTTTGAAGCCGACCCCCTCTCCGCGTCGAACGTGTCGAGCTCTCTCCTCTCTTTCGCGTTACACCGACGTCTTTCCGACGCTCTTGGCGGAAGCGAGGTGGTTCGCGGGTACAGCGATTATGCCAAGTCCTTGAGCGGCTTAACACTGGTCCTAAATTACTTTCCCGTGGACTAGACAATGCACAATGGTCTCATCTCAAAGCCGGCTTACGGGACTCGACAAAGAGCCTACAAGTGACCAGACGAGAAGGTAGACACAGGAAAAACTTCGCAGTAGGCGTGGTTCCTTTCATGCTCTTCCCGATCTCGGGAAAGAAGACTATCTTGCGTTTTGATGCTCGACTTGCAGCGAACCAATGTCACACTTCTAAAATAGTTACTTACTCTTGAAAATGAAGTTCTTGGGGTGCAGTCATTTGAGCTGAAGTGAATTCTTACATATGTCTGGTCACATTTTCTAGAGCGGGGGTTGCCAGAATGACATGGGGTTTAGCCGCAGACAAAACTACAAAAGTTCAAAAAGCCGCAGGATAAAAAAAAAAAAAAAGGGAGGGAGGGAGGGGCTACTTTTAACAAGAAACAATATGGAGGGAATAGTCCTTTCCAAAAAGGCTACAAGTATAATTGTTGGCTACAACAAATAACACCAGGCAGCAGAATGTCTCCTCAACCAGTAAGCAAAAATGAATGCATGGTTTGCTAGCCAGCCACTGCCCCTGAGGCCCGTTATCCGTATACGGTTTGAAATTCTTCCTAGAACAATAAAGGAAACGGTCATTGGTCACATCTGTGTGTCAATAAGCAGTCCAGCTATATGTACCTAGTGTAGTACAAGTCGGTATTGATGTCGCTGGCCTGTAATAAGGCGGAGCCTCCGGGGCAATAACGGGGAGCGCGTTAAGCCACTTGCCGCGCTGCGCTTACACCTCTTCGCTACGACAGTCTGCGGCTGCTCATTGCAAAAATGTGAACCCACTTGTGTGTGTGTTGGCCCACCCGTAAACGCCGCTTCGCGGCGCCCGACTATTCGCTAAAGTATCATTCGGTGAACCGCCCCCTCAGGAGACTCCGCCTTATTACAGGCCAGCGACATAAACACCGTACAAGTCTGCCAAGACTGAACTTTTTTTTTCTAAATTCTAGAACTCTTATCCATGTTGAATTAACCTGAGACTGGGGTAGAGAAGAAACATCAAAACATAGGAGAGACAGAAAATAGATAGGACGACACCTCAATTGAGACATCCTCCTGTCTATTTTCTGTCCCTTCTACGTTTTGATGTAGTCTCACTTTTGGTGTAGTACTAAGTTACAACTTATTCCAGAAAAAGAAAAAAAAGGTTCCAGTAAGTTTTTAGTACCGTTTCTGAAATTACATCATATCTAAGGAATATTCGGTTGCCACTGTGGCAACCAATTAGTCTCTTTTAAGTAGTTAATTTGCAGCTGCGGTCCACTGGTATCTCAATGCAAAAACTAAATTTCATCCTGCTGTAAAACTCGGGTGTAATTGATCTACAGTCTTGCGCATACGTTGTACGCTGCGGAAAGTTGTCCCGTCAAGATTTGGTTGTCAGAGAAAAATTTATGCTTTTGCGTAAACATGTTTCGATAAAGCAACAAGTGACTGGGCCGGCTCGCTAGAAAGCAAGTCTAATGTAGAATTTGCTCGGTGGATTTGGAGCCTTCACTGTGGTAGATGTGAGCTTGCACTTGCAGGCTCGAGAAGATACCGACCAAAAAGTTATCCAAAACTGTACCAAATCCTCCATTGGAATTAGACTGGGTGAAGAGAGTACTGCCAAAGGTAAAGCACAAGCGGATCATGTTCGGCCCATCACTAGTCTTTTCACAACTGGAGTGGCACGTGAAGCTGCGTCTCGGGCGTTTGCGTGCCCTGGGCTTGGCTAGTCTTTTTCGTGTGGTCTTGGCTAAGACGTTGTCTCCAGCAGGCCTGCCTCAATCTTGAACGTGCATGCACGTGTTGCACAAGCGACATTTGTGTCCCATCATAATGCCGCACGTCCTCTTTGTGCAACTGCACTCTATGCGGGGCCCCTTGTGGGAGGGCTGCTCAGTCTCCGAGACGTCTTTGCTCGCTCCTTCCAGCTCGGCACTGGACAAGGAGCTCAAGCAGAAGGTGGCCATCAAGAAGCTGTCGCGGCCGTTCCAGTCTGCCATCCATGCCAAGCGCACGTACCGAGAGCTCCGCCTCCTCAAGCACATGGACCACGAAAATGTGAGTCCCCCTTCCATCTCTCGAACTTGCACCTTTTGTTGAATCTCCGAAAGTACCTGGAGCGCGGCTCCGACTGGTGTGTTTAGTGTCCTATTCTGCCCGTGATCAAAAGTGGTCCCCAAACGGCAACAGATGACGTCACAAAGGTAGGCGTCATGTTGTCAGATGTTGCAATCCTGGTGATTGGGATTAGAAGTTCTGGGCAGAAAGCGCAAGAGAATGCGAGCGTTGTTGTCGTCGTGGCGTCCCAACTTGTTGCTGGAGAAGCTTTCGTGGACCGTCACGTCTGCCACGTCCACCAGCTTCCTTGTGACACCATGAAGATTGCGGCTGGCGACAATGAGATACCTCTGCGACGTCATCAGGTGGAAATTGAGGGACCTCGTTTTAAGACGCAGTAAACACATCGGTCAGGTACGAGTTCCAGGTGCCGTACTGAAAGTGACTCGCTTAAGGGCCTAATCATTGGGTTGGCTTTGACATGAATCCATACCTCCCAAGTGACTCTAAAGGGGCTTTTGAGATTGTCTTTTTATGGTGCGAACTCAACCTACACACTGTAGCACCCAGGGAAAGCAAAAATAACCGTCATGCATTGCCTTTTTTTCTTTTCACTTAGAAAACTAGACTAAACATTGTGTCATGCCCCTTTGCCCCAAGTGTCCCAGAAGATGCCAAAGCTACAATCGTGCGTGGCCTTTTCCTTTCTCGAAAACACGACCAAACGTCGCAACACGTTCCTTTTTCCGAGATCTGTCTCACAAAAGAGGGGCACGTCACAATGTTTGGTGGCACGTTAATTAGAGAAAAAGGCCACGCACGATTGTAATTTTGGGATTTCTAGGCTGCTTTGCGTCTTGCTTTGTACGACTGCGTCATAAAAAGACGGAGAGTCAAAGTTGCACCGGTTCCAAGGGCCAGCTGGCTACGGCATCGTTGCTTTTGTGAGCCTCTACGTGTCGGCGAGAAGTGTGGTGCCCTTGTCTCGGTGTCCTTTGTTGCGTTATTGGCACCAGGAGGACGAGGCATCTGGATTGCTCCACGGGGCCTGACGGTTGTCCTCCTCGTTCTTGCAGGTGATTGGCCTGCTGGATGTGTTCACACCATCGACAACACTAGAGGACTTTCAGGACGTGTGAGTGCCCTCCCCTGCACAAAGATCCTTTTTTACCCAACCGCGCATACTTATTAACTGATCCATTCTTTAAGGGAAAAGAATGTTCTTAAACATTTTTATTTTATTTACAACATATCTCGCTGAAATAAAGTATTAAAATCAAAGAGACTCAAAAGAGTACCTATGCAGATTGCAGATTAAATTTGAATTAGATTTATAATCTTTTCAAATGAAAGATATTGCAGAATAAATAATCCTAAGTATGTCATTTCTTATAGGTCGTTAAAATAATTTCTCACTAAAAATCTTTCCTTCTAATTACATGCATTGATTTCTGAAGGTTCATTGTAGATCCTAAAACAAATAAAATGTTCCTAAAGTGGTGTTTTTTATTGTAAGTAAATTGCAGTTGTTAAAAGGAAATAAATGGGAGGATAATGACCTCAAGTTATAGCTAATTACTTCTTATTTATCGACTATAGAGCAAAAGGTAGAGCTTTAGAAGTTAGTTCTGGGATTGGCAGAAAATAGGGATACCAAGTTCCCTGAAATCCATTCAGGAGAACATTGTCAGAACCCCCGTAAGGCAATGCCACTTAAAAAAAAAGGGCAAAGCCGAGAAAATCGCCCTCAAAGTTTCTTTTATATCAAATCAAATCAAGTTTTATTTGTTGTCACATCTCCTTACGTGACAACAGGGTTACCATGCTGTTAAGTCCAGCTGCTATGTTAAGTCTAGCTGCTTAAGGCTTGGAATTTGCTGTTTTTAGAATGGCCAGAGATTGAATTGAGCAATAATATTTTGTAGTGAGATGTTCTGGGCTCTGTAGATTCCAAGATTGTGATTTCTGAAAAATGAGCACTTCTGTAAATTCTTGCTATTTAGAGACTTTCATCCCCCTTAATGTGGCCGCTAAACATTGCGACGCATTATCCATGCAGATGGGCTCATGATTTTCTCGTAGGGGAGTCTTTGCTGCAAGCGGTGCACTGCTTCCCATCATTCTTTTCGATTCCGGAGCGAGGATGTCACAGTTTTCTCTAGAGCCCTCGTAACTGCCAACGTTTCCTCGTAACGGTTTGCATTGACCCTGCGCCGGCATATGCTTTCAGCACACTGTTTTAGTTTGTTCAAAGTTCCCTTTCTCGTAAACTGATTGCACTATAGAAGCTCTCTATGGTGTGGTCATTCTTTCTGGGAAAAATCTTCGCTACGTCGGAGTGAAATTAGTTCGGAGAGCAACTCGTCTGCTTCTTGCACCGGGGCTCTGGCTACGTCGGAACGACGCTGAGCTCCGATTGGCTTTGATTGAAAGGATAATGGGTAGATCTCATTTCCAGATGCTTCGAGGTCTATCTGCTATTTTCTTTTTTCAATCAGCCAATAAGAGCTTAGCATTCCGACATCGTTGCAACCCCCTTGCGAGAAGCAGACAAACTTTCTCATTACTTTGTGCCTCAAAAACGTGGAGTCCTACGTCACGTGACATAATTGACTCGCTAATCGGTCTGTTATCGTGATAAATGCGGGTGCATTGCGGCAAACGGGCTTGGACTTTCATTTACTCGGACCCTTTCGTACGAGAG
Source organism: Ixodes ricinus (assembly GCA_037355805.1). NCBI lineage: Eukaryota > Metazoa > Arthropoda > Arachnida > Ixodida > Ixodidae > Ixodes > Ixodes ricinus. The sequence continues at coordinate 34,075 of JAZHYW010019268.1, read as the reverse complement.
TCTCCCGTTGTAAACACTCGTAGTGACAACTCCTGCCATCCACGTGCCCGAAACATTGTGACGAAACGATACCATATATTTTGATTTGCCAGAATTCGTCTAACCGCTTGGCCGACCGGTTCGCGAAAGTCGTGTAATCCCGTAAGCAGAAGCAGCATCAAAATGTTAGAAACGTTTCGTTCCGGTCTTCCGAAGTTTGAACTGCCGCCGACGGATGCGTGACTTGTGCTTCCTCAAATGAAACGTAAACAATCGAATTGGGCAACGATGCGCTCGAGCTTTTGAGCAACGCCGAATGATGTAACGAGTCTGACTGCGTTTACAGGTACCTGGTAAACCACCTGATGGGCTCCGACCTGAATAACATAATCCGCACTTTACGGCCGTTATGTAGTCACGTAGACTCATCGCGTACGGCGGCACACTGTTGCCCTACGACGAAGAAATGGGGTGCACGCCGCGTCCCAATGTGCGCGCTCTTTGATTACTGTATTTAAATAAAATTCTCAGTTCGAGATTAGAGTGGCGATGTAAGGTTAGAGTGACGGTGTGGCGCGCAATACAACGAGGACGGGAGTCAAGTACACAGGACGAGCTCTGAGTTCCGGTTTGTTCGGAACAAATATTTTACTTTTTCTTTTCTCTCGTTTACCAAAAAAGTTGAACAAGTTCAGAACGCAGCCATATGATGTTTTTTTTTTTACTTATTAATTGGTACGATTAAGAACATCTATTTTCTAAAGCATACTCAAAAATAGTTTTAGAAAAATTAACGCTACCTCCCATACTTTACTTTTCTCAATCTGTGACACTCTGTATGATAAAGTGTGAAAACCAACTCATTAAATTAATCCTACGACAAGTTTCACTTTACGTTTACAATACAAAAATATATGAGCGCCTACTGTTTTGTGATTGAGGCCTTTATGGCGGTAAAGCCCCTCAATACGATGCCACAGATTTTACAATCCGTCTCATCATTTTATGTCTTTTTTTAACTTTTCTTACCATTCATGATTTTAAGAATGCGTTACTTGTTTTAATATGCCGACGTGGCGTTGCCTGCACCTAACTTCGTAACCACCACCCCCGCTGATAATTCTAGACGGCCGCGCCTGTACCTAGCGTCGCAATATGTCAATTTTTGCAAATTTTCCAAGCACCGAAGAGAACACTGGGAACATGGGTACTCCACGCTCTCGCCTGATCAACATAACACAATCGGAGTAACACGATGTTTGAGAGCAGGAAGAACCCTGCCTTTCTCATCGCAGAACTAAACTACGCATCGCCGAACGCTCAGTCAGCTCTGGGACCAGTTGACAAAGTCTTCAGAACTTACCGTTAAGAGTCTTAAGCGAATATCGGAAACGTTGCATGGGAATATAGCGGTGAACGAATCCCGCGAAGGTGTCAAAATGAACGGCGTCTGCTGCCTGAAACGGGCCTCATTTTCCCATTAAAAGTTTCTAAAAATCGCATACAACTTTTTACTTATGTAACAGTAACTTTTGAAACTTTGGCATCTAGTTCCATACAATGACGTACACATCTTAGGTGGGAAAAGCGCGTTCATCGATGCGTATTTTAATTTTGCGGCGAGAGAAACACGGTGCTCTTTCTTATCAAACACCCTATACATAAACATAAAAAAGAAAGTCTTGACGAGCGCCTGTGCAGCGTGTCATTTGTTTCATGTTCAGAACCATTACGGCTACAGACGATTTCCTGCGTGTGTAACTACACTCCGATGCACGTTCTTTAATACTCGGGTAATTTAGCAAAAGGTTAATATACCCTTCCGAGAAAGGGCTTCTGGTCGGCGCCATTTTGTGTGTTCGTGCGTGGGGCGCGCACTTTGCTCGCTTTCCGAAGGGACGAACTCGCGCGTGTTGGGCTGCGAATGTCGTAAACATCGGAAAGGTGTATTGGTAAATGACACACGAGATGTTGCGTATGACGTACAGTCGATTGTGCGTACAGGGAGCCAGCACGCGTGCCGCGGAGCTGACGTGGAGAAACCCTCCAGCTCACGCCGTACGTGTTTGGAAAATAGCCACGGACAGCTACGCGGGCAGAAAGGGAGGGAGAGGAGGAGGAGGAAGAGGAGAGGAGAAGAAGAAAGCGCGCAGGAACGCCAGAACGCCGAGTTCTGATTGGAAGGATTTGAGGGTAGACGCCAAAGCTACCTTTGCACATTGTCTGCGGTGGAAAGTGATTCTTTGTGCGGTTTTCATGTCAAACATAAAGTTTGCGTGAACGTTTGCGCAAAAGGGGCGTCGTTCGAAAACGGTCCATCTCCGTTGCTGCCATTGAAGGCTTTGCCGCTGGTGGCGAACGCTATCCGCCCGTGTACCTGCTCGCGTGCAGGCGGCAGAGAAGGGATCGTTTTCGAACGCCGCTCTTCCGTGGAGCTTGTCAACTGATAGACCCGAGAACGTTTATTTAAATGGCGTTCATCTGGCATTCTGTTGATCCATGTCAGATTGACGAGACTCGTAAGCTTCTGTGAAATACACATTTGAGGGCGTCACGTATACATCCTCCGGAATGATCACCGTCGGCACGTATAGGCCAGACAGCTCGTCACAGCAAAATGGCGGAGGGAATTATGTGGGGGCCCTTGACGGCTCACGTTACCCAGAAACGCGAAAACTCTGCACGTTCAGTAACTCAGCACGAGTGGAAAACAGGAGCATAAAAAACAAACGAACGAACAAACATAAAAAGAAACTGACGACTCCGGAGAAAACGCAAGCCCATCGCCGACACACAACACCTTCAATAACAGCATTCTGCTGAGTCATTCATGTTTGTGCACGGTCGAATGGCCCTTAACAGAAATCCCGCCGAGCAAAGTTGGCCGTCGTTGTATCTTGGGCGCCGCTTCGAGCGCGAACAAGGACGCGACACTTGGGTTCATTGCATGCTGGGAGTGCAATAATTTCTAACCCCCCCCCCCGCTATGGGGGGGGGGGGGGAGGGGGTTAGGAAAAGAAGACAGAAAAAAAAAGAAGTTACAACTTTGTTACAAGGTTATCAACGATGTTCTCGAGTTCACAATTTTTATTTCCCTGCTAAATCGCGTGTTGAACGCGACTTCGGTATTTCGGCTTTATGGCACTACCGTCACATGTGGTCACTGTGATGAACATAAATAACATTTCTGTGCACGTGCAAGTTCTACGCATTGTTGATACGAGTTTCTTTTATATATTTGTTGTAAGCTGTCATTGCGTATACTTCTGCATAAGACGGCGTCGAACTGCCCTATTCTTGTGCCTGCGCAGTGATACAAACACGGAGTTCTATTACTGATGCTATGTATAACCCGGCGTAGCCTGGAAAATACGCGCAGTGTTTCAAATAAATAAACTACAATGATGGAGGTTCAAAACAAGCACCTCATCTTTTGAAAAGGTTCAATTTATCCAGCTGCCACACACCGAGCTCTAAATGTCCACATTGTCGTAAACAGCGCCGTCGGCTTCGCACACAGATACACACTAGAGCGATGAATCAAACGGCACTCAAGTATATATTTAAAAAATAACTGGTAACGATTATTTCTGCAAAAACACGGGCATTAATGTTTTTTCTGCCATTTCTGCCCCCATAAAATGTTCACCCCAAAAATACCAGCGATATTCGTATTCGTAAATGCCCCACAATGACCCTATTTTGGAGTATTGCCAAGTATGAATAGACACACCGTCAACATTACAGAACGGCCCAACACCGTCGTTTGTAGCTGATCGTTCGGTGAAGACGATTATTAAATTGTCTATTTTTTCTTTGTTACGTAAAGCTTGCTTCATCAAAAGTGTCCATTAAAACGGTGCCTAAACGTTATCTCGCCGACGACAAGTATATATGCTCCGTTCTTCCCTGACAGTGCGGTGGAAGCTACGTGATCATTCCAGCACTCGGGCAGCTCTTACGTCACGTGATCACACTCTCGCCCCACACCTAGAGAGCGGAGTCAGGTGATGAAACGGAGGCTGCTGATTGGTCCGGCAGGCGCGTAGCTCCCATCGCACTGTCACCTTTGCCTTCCCATGACTCACCCGCCTTCCACGTATACCTGCGGTGACGTCAGATTTCGTCATTCTGTCGTCCGATCGTTTACGCGCTTACGCTAAAGGACGCGCGTGTTGTGCCCACAAACTACCCACTTCTGGCAAAGCGCCGTCGGATGCTTACGTGAAACGCACGTACAACGCGCAGTCGGATGAAGCAATACCAAAGACCGATTGATCGCTCGGCCAGGAATTTCCACCGTCTGCTACGCTTTGCCGCGCGTGATCATGCGAGCCTGCCCCGATTGTCTAAGCGAAGCACGTCAGATAGTCTGGCACGTTCGACTCGATCCCAAAGTCGCAACCAGGGGTTTCGTGTCGTCTACCCCCACACAAACTTATGATAAGGTGGAGAATAGCTGAAGCCAGATAATGCTGGCACATGTTCATGTCACTTCCAATAAAAAAGTGGAAATAAAGAAAAGGGGGTGAGGGGGGGGGGTGAGTTCCGATTTCGAAACAACGATTTCCACGCAATTTTAGTAAGTCGAGCGCAAGCTTCCCGTATACGTTCAACAGCCCTCCCCGCGTCTCCAGTGCGCTCGGCCGTTCTTTCTCTGCCAGCGGCCCGGCCAGGCACAAGACCTTCGCCCTGTAGGGCGAACATACTATAGTCCCCGAAAGGATGAGAACGGCATGGCCGTGTCTTTAGAACGTCCGCAGTCTCCAGCACACGCTGGTAGCCCTCCGCGGTGTCTTGTGCCGCGCATGCGCGCTGGAACCTCACGAGACACGTGGAAGCGTTATGGAAGCTAGGAAGCTCGCGCTGTCTCATCCTATCGGTGACTATGGGCGCCAAGCTCACCCACACAAACAAGGTGCGTTCGTGAACCTTTTAAACGAAAATACGTTAAAGGGTTGGTTTACAAGTCTAGAGTGTCTTGAAAACGTTGTTAGGGAGACGTGACATGTGACACCCGTTACCACAACAAACTGTTAAATTTAGAGGGGAAATCTGACATATCAAATGTCGCAGTCCCCGAGTCAACATTTTCCGCAAGATAAATGGCTGGATGGACGCCATCGGCTGTACCCTTTATAACGGGCGGTAGCTTGCGCCACCTAGCGTTTTGGCACAAAATCAAGATGGGTAAACTTTTTTACTTCTGTTTGTGGAAGAAAAATGTACAAATTGTTCAGTTCATAACATGTCCAGCGTTTGTGCTCAAAAAGGGAGCGCTGTGGGACGTAGAGGTGGAACGCTGGGGGAATAATCTTGAGAAAATTAGAATAGTAAAGAGCAAAGGTAATGTATAGATAAATAAAATAAGAGCAGTTCGCGAATTATCAGATGAACAGAAATCAAACCTTAACAAGCTTTTCGCGATTCCTCTTTATTTTTGTTTATTTTTTAACCCTCCAAAGTACTTTGAAATAAGCATATATTCTCAATAGGCATTCAAAGACATCTCACCTCGTTCGCACGCAGCGCCTGGAAAAGCACGGTATCCTCAGAGCCAGAGAACAGGAGGTCGATCGCGCACGTGGACAAAAAGAATCCTGGGGTCTCAAGCCGGATGAACCAAGACGTCGCCACGTCTTCTCCACAAGAACAGAAATGTCGGTGGTACGGTCTGTAGCGCCAGGCCCGACGTTCTTCCAAAACAACTCCCCCTCCCTGGAACGGGGCGCAGGGGTGGCGAGGTCAAAGATAACTTCCCAAAAAAGGGCGTCTCGGGTTCTGGGGCCGATGTCAGCAGCCGAGCTGGGATCCGTCTTCTGGGAGAAGGGCGGCTCGGAAGACCACGACGCCGTTGTCGCTGACATCCATCGTCTGTTACGCCTGCGCCCCTCCCCCACCTTTCTCTCGCGCCTCTATGCCGCCCCCTCGCCCACGGTTACATCGTCCTCCTCGCCGTCCTTCGGTTCGCTGGAAGCCCGACGGAAAACGATCGCTAGACAAAACTTCCGTTCGACCGTTCAGACTCCCTCTCCTCGCAGAGGTTCTCATCTTGCCGTCTGCGAGAGCGAAAGGCCCGGCGTAGTAATTTGTGTTGCGAACGAGGTTTTTTCCACGTAACGCGTTCTCTGGGACGTTTTAACGTATGGTCATCGTGATACCGCTACCGTTGGCGCAGCTCCCCGGCGCCATCTGCGCATGCGCACGTTGTTCCGCGTACGCGCATTTAGCGCCTATAGGAGCTACGGATAACGGCATCGTGATAACGGTATTACTATAAAAGTATTCGCGGTAACGGTGTGCTAAACCAACGCTCCCCTTTCATTCATTCAGTACCCAAAACAAGTATTGTTAACAATTTTGTTTTTGTTTTGTTTTTTGGTTTACAAAATAAAGTTATTTATTCGCCCCCCCCTCCTTTTTTTTTTTGCAACAAACTCGGTGGCGCCATCTATTGGGTATAGTTCTGGCAAACTTCCGGTCCGAGAACATTTTCTTAGTATTTACACTTGATCCTTTCACCATAAGAGTGAATTATGCGCAAGAGCGGCATAAGCGACCATTTCCCGAAAATACCGCGTAAATTTATTTTCGCAAATACTCCGAAACCCGCCGTCCATAGTTGGGAACGGGAAATGTTACGTTTATACAGTTGGGAACGGAAAATGTCTGGGGGCAGTTATTTGCACACTGGCGCCACCGCGTTTTCAACTCGCGCGAGAAACAGCAGTACACACCTTACCTCGCGAACCCGAAAGAAACTATTTTTCTGCGCAGAAAATCTCAGCCGAGGTAATAAAATAATTACCCGTTCACCAGTCAGCCAACAAGCACCGAGACTGACTCAAGTCTCCGCAGGTGGGCTCGTTCCCCAAAAAAGGTTATCCAAGACAAGGCTTGCTACAGTCTTCTGAGGACCGCCGAGCCTTAATTCTGTCCAGTTCTGAACGATCTTTAGAGCGACGAATCTCTGCACACCACTTGTATACTTGTGGTGCTAGCCATCTGCGCACGGAAACTTTTTTGCAAAGCGGGCTGACTAGACCACGGACAGGATGGGTGGAACGGAAAAGTTGCGGGAACATCGAGATTCAAATCTACGAAACAAGCGCCGTATAAAAGAGCGCGACAGAGGGCAGAGGTCTGTTAGGGACACTGCTACAGCTGCCACAGCTGCAACGACCGCCAGGCTGTCAAACAGCTGCTATGCGAGTTGCGGGACCTGCTACCGCTCGTATGTTCAATGATGCGATGAGGAAGCCACACCAACTAGCCTTGTGCAAGAAAACAAGTCTCGTTGATGTCTGGGAAGTGTGTTTACCGGGAACATCATGTCAGATGAGTGACAAACGATAGAAACAAAAGTCAACAGACACACAAAAACATTTTGAGCGATCTGAAGGTTGCATTCTGCCGTACCTTTTCTTTTGCGGTTTGCTGCCTCAAAGTTCCCGCAGCACCAAGATCTGACGAATGCCCCATGCACGTGGGAATCGAGGAAAGAGGATCCAGTCTGCACTCTGTCATCTCATTTTGTTTTGCCTACACAAGGTGCCTCTGTAGCTGGCTGGTCGCATTCCTTGTGCATACACGAAACAGCGCCTTTTCGTGTAATGTTTATACCTCCAAACATTCTGTTTTTTTTTCGAACTAATCTAGACACTAGCTGTAAGAGAAGTTGGAAGTTTTCCGAAAGAGCAAAACACAAGCTTTTCATAAAATGTGATTCGTGCAAGCACATAAAAACGAACTAAGAAAAAAAGACGCGTTTGAATTTACTTTTTTTTTGTTGTTGAGGGGGGCGTACTCAGTAATCAGATTTTTTTCACTTGTCGGTTTGCAGCCGCAAACGGTGTGTGTGTATACGCCTCGCAAGTGGGCTCATTCTCGTCTTCTGCGCATGAAAAAGGAAGTAGCGGTGACGTCAGGACGCCGAGCCCTGATTGGCTGATCGCGGTCCCCTATCTGAGCGTCGTCTGCTCCTTTGCAACAACGTCTGCTCGCAACGTCGTCTGCGTCTGTCTTACCTTTCCTGCGACTTCCGGAAGTGCAGGTCTTTACGAGCGAGCTCGACTTCGCCTTTCAGAGAAGGCAGACGAAATAACTCGAGCGGTTCGTTGTTTTTGTCGAACAACTAGCAGACGCGCATCAAGGAGGGAAGTCAAAGTACTCACTGGCGAGTTGTCCCGAGACGCCGAGGTTTGTTTGCTAAGAACCGAGAGTGAGCGTGCGTTAGTGTCCGCAAGTTCCCTCCCAAATACTTCTCTCCCCCCTTTCGTGTGCGGCAAGACTCCTCATTCTTTAACGGCGTCGGCGGGTTGGCGCAGTTAACGTCGTCTGCTTTACGTCTGCCAGTCAAAGCGATGGTTCCTTTACCTTTCCTGCGTCTGTCGGATATTCACCGCTTTTTCACCGGCGAGAGTCACCGTTGCCTCGGAAAACAAGGAGATGACAAGAGGAAGAGATTCACCTCTTAATCTAAAATTGAGGTCAGTGATCACAGTATAATACGGGAAGGGTTCACAAGGGTCGCGCGGGCACATTCCATTCAGCACGCCAGCCGGTCGTGGGCAGACGGTCACCGAGTCGGAGTGGCTGCTAGGCCTATCTGCCGAGTTCGCTTGGTCGGTGTCGGTGGAATCGTGGCCGTTGGAGCTTTTCCGGGTGTTTGTGGATCCAGCGTTCTTGTTCGTCGTGGTCTGGTTCAAGTACTTTTTACTTTTTTCTTGCTGCTTGAAGTCGGGACGCGAGAGAAGCGCACGTAGAAAAATAAACGTCCGTTGGTCGTCGCGACCGCGACGCTGTCGGCCATGCTGATTTGATCGTAACAAGTGCGTAGCTTCGGAGCTGTCGTAGGATTTTGTCGTAACCTGCGCAAAACTTACGAAAATTTCGGTTCGTGAATACGAATTTGTTTTTACGTTTTGTCTTACGCATATTTTTGGCGTAAGATAGTTTCGTGAATCTGCTTCACTTGCAAAAGTCGCAGGAAAGGTGAGACAGACGCAGACGACGTTGCGAGCAGACGACGCTGCGGAGCAGACGACGCTCAGATAGGGGACTGCGATCAGCCAATCAGGGCTCGGCGTTCTGACGTCACCGCTACCCCCTGCGCGAGAAGCAGACGAACTTGCCCTCCGCATAGCGCGGTCGCAAACACGCGCCAGAATGTCACGAGTTTTGCAACACGAAGCCGTGGCGCTCAGTGTACACAGCGACCGACCGCAGGCGAGACGACAGCGGATCTTCCGCGACACTGGAGATCCAGTTCACGCAGATACAAAACAAGATAGAGCGCCGTAAACATACACCGCGTTCCCTCGGCTTTCACCGTATCAGGCGCAAATATCTTTCTTTGCCAGACAATGCCACAAATGAACGCCAATATCCTCCCAGGTGCGCCCATGCATGATATGGAACCGGGCTGTTCGGCGCTCAATAAACCGTCAAATGCACATGAAAGTTTAACACCCTTAAGGGTGTAAATCAGCCTGTACCAGGGCTCCCAAGGGCGCTATACCAACACCCTTAGTTGGGTGCTAATAGGGTGCTGGCCGTCTATTACTGGCGTCAATGATTAGATAGAGTCGCTACCTCCACTAAAGCCAGTCCCCGCACATCAACTGCAACACCCTTTTCCACACACTTCTCACACCCATCAAAAGCGAAGGTCGTTTCACGCAACAGCACCCTCATTTTTCGATTAAAAAAGGTGTGTAACCCAAAACATGGACGCTGAAAAGTTAGCCGCAAGTGTGAATCTTTGAAAGACCGAATTTAAACCTTAAAGGTGCACGTTTCTTTTGTGTGTGTGTTTGGGTGTGTGTGAGAGAGAGAGAGAGAGAGTGTGTGTGTGTGTGTGTGTGTGTGTAGTTATCACAAGTTTCTGGGGTAATTTATGTAGTATACGTTTGCTCTCCTCGCGTGTGCAGGCTGCCTTTTTGTACGCTGTATTAGCAGTGCACCTGCGGCCTAATACATCACGTACAAAAGACAGCCTGCATACACATGTTCCAAGCATACACGTGTACGAAGCAAACGTGCTTGTAAAATGCTTTAGGCGTTATCCGCAGATTCTGTCATCGTGCCTGCGGAGAAACGCGGCGTCTCTGGCTTACACATTTGCGTTTGAGTCGGATCAAAGTGCGTTGCAAAACCGCTTTCGAGAGATGAGAGAAGCACAGGCGGCCATCTATCGAGTACATATATATAGCCCTGCAACACCGCCCGACACGCGTGTGTACCGAGACTGAAGGTTTCACAGTATATTTGCGAAATCAAATCTACGAACTCGTCTGTATGAGCAATGGTCGTTTATAACATTTCGAGAATCAACCGTAACGCGTGTTCTGTAAGGCAGCGAAGACATCGCGTAGGAGTTATGGCCGCGTCTGCCGAAGTTAGTTCTCTTTTTTGTTTTGTTCTGTTTGAAGCCCGACACGTGCCTTGCCCCTTACTCTATTAAGGTCACGGCTTTGCACCGCCGTGGCGGAGAGCAATGCGCCTATTTAAATTACGAGGTAATGCATGCTCGTTAACGTATTAATACTGCCAAATAAGGCCAGGGCCAAAGCACGAGTGGACGATGCAGGCGCCCGCGCAGTTGGCTCATGGTTTGCTGATATACAAGGTAAGAACAACAAAGTCCTCCCCTATCTCCGTTCCATCTTTCTGTCCATTAAAGGGAGGGGGGGGGGATTCTCGTGTTGACTCCAAGTCCATCCCCAGGCCACGGGTTTGATCACGTGCAGGCGTGCATATCGTTCGTTAAGCTCTAGCAAGTAAACCCCCGGAAAAAAAAAAGAAAAGAAAAAAGGCACAACGTCGTTACGCGGATCTTCGACCAATAGCGCGTAGGACACAAGGCCTTGCGAGTCAACGTCATCGGTTATGAAGGTCCTCGACCCACTTTAAGCGGCAAGCACGCTGAACTCCGGAGCGATTACGTGACGCAGCGGCAGACCGCCCGCACGTTGGCGTCTTGCACCAACGCGGCGCCGCGCCAGCGCGCGTCCCTGACGACGCCAGCGCGCCAGGGACGCGGGCTTGACCAATACCACACCTAAGGCCTGCGCATTACGTCATCGGAGGTGGATATCCGACCCGCCCCAAGCGGAAAAAGGCCGAAGCACGACGAGTCGCGGCAAGGCCGCCGACGCGTTCGTCTCCGGCGTCGCAGCGTGCCCATAGAGTAATCTACACAAGGTAAAGAGCGGACACTTCCATAGGCCCCAGCGGCCCATTTAGCTGGCAGGGAGCGCACCCAGCGGCCGTCGTAGTCCCCAACTGAATGAATGGAGTCATAATAAAAACAACTTACCGGAAGAATAGATATCTAGTTTGGCGTAGTGTGTTGGGCGGTAGCCTGCGCCATCTGGTTTGCCGCGAGTTATGTTTTTCCTACTATTCCCGCCTGCCAAATTTCAGCTGTAATTACTTCACACGTATGTGTGAATCCTAATGTGGACAACTCATGGACAATACTAAATACAGTTAACACTGACTTTACAAGCCAGGAACCCATGTAGGTTTGTGCTGCCCAGAAGAACACCACCAGGGAGTAATCAACAAAGTTTATTTTTGGCAACAAAAAATATGATGGGCAGTTTGTGCCTCGTATATAATTACAAAAACAACAAAACACGAGCACCGTGTATCGAGGATTCACAAACAGTACATCCTACAGAAAAAGACAAGCATATTATGGCATGCATGAAAATCTTATCAAAGAACTGGAATTACAACTGCAATTGGATTGAAAGCCTGTTTTGTATTCTCAAGCAAGTTCCATGGAAGGCGCACACACATATATAACATATGCAGCATCAGCAACAAATACTGAAAAAAACTGGCCATGCAGTATCAAAGCTCGTTGATCTAATGCAATTTGTATGCAAATAAAATGTTCAGCAGAAGAATTCTGATATGCACGATGACCACAATGAGAAAAAATAGACAAGTAAATGCCTAAACGAGATTGCCACTAGTATAGACCTACTTAGTTTGTGACATAGTCATTAAATAACCCTAACACAGCCTGCACTGCACAATTAAACATACCTTGCTCCTGCCAATTTAAGTAACAATATTGACCAAAATAACAAGAACTGAAAGCCAACCGACGGACTAATGCAGGTTTTACGTTGATGTCACGCTTAACATGTCACATTTAACATGTAAGTTTTAACATGACCACTACCATAAAAAGCACACATGAAATGGCTGACAAAAGACTGCTACAAGCAGACTGGTGCCCGATGTACCTGCGACCCACTCATCACAAATGATTCCACCAAGGCTTGGCATGCAATCTGCACTGCCTAATTAAGTACATCTTACAGGGTGTCTACCAAATGACTTCTTCCAAAGTCCATGATTTTTCCAGGTTTTCCTTGACTATTTCGATAAAATTCCCTGGCTGTTCCTTCCTTCGAAGGATGACATTTTGGGCAATGCTATTCAGCAGAGCCGTGGCGACACCTGATCGCCGGGCTTCGTTACGCAACACCGTGCCACTTTCACTGGCCACTTTCCCTGATTTAGCCAACCTTTTGTCAGTTTCCCTGATAATTTCCTGACTTTCCCAGGTGATCCGAAATTCCCTGAGAATTTCAGGCTTGCCAGGTTGGTAGACACCCTGATCTCAATCTCCTTCAGGCTTCACATATGTGTAAAGCAGAAACAATGTCCAAAAGAAAAGGAAGTTGCATCCAAGATGAGTGACCTAAGAGAGTATTAACAAAGATCAAAATGGGAACTTACACATTCCACATGACCATAATAGGAAATAACAGACATGACCATCTAAAAAAGCAGTTACTACAATAGACCAGTAGAGGAGTAGAGTGCAACCTGCTTGCCGCAAATTATCCCAACAAATGGCTAGTGTGCAGTCTGCACGGCCCAATAAAATCCCAATAAAATTAATTTTACTCTTGCAGATATCTTATGAAATGCAACATAAAGGCTCAAACGCATCACCAGAATGAAGTTCTACCCACTGAACTTTTCAAGCTGTACACCAGAGACGCGAGAATGAAAGCGAACTTTATCCAAGTTTCTATTTACGAAACGGACATGCCAGCACAATCGAATCCTGCAAAACATTTTTAGAAACCGTGCACGACATTCTGGAGTGCAAAAATAAAATCACCAACAACCTGTCGTCTCGTGGAACTCGGAAGAACTGGCTTCTGGCTTCTTGCGCGTTTTATTACTGTTTCCGCACCAGGCTACGCAACAGTAGCTGCCGTAGCCAAACATCCTGGCGGCATCAGCTGGGAAACGAAAAGAGCACAAGTCAATTTGAGATTACGCGAATTTAGTGCCTTCATTTCATAGCAATTTGGAAACCAAAATTGTTGAAGCGACAATAAAGAGTGGTGATAAAGAAAAGCCTTCACATTACTGTCACACCCCATTTCTTTGTATTTTCCTCGTGAGCGCGCTTTGCTTAGGATGGCCTCGCCCTAAGCAAAGCGCGCATGAAGGCTACCTGTACCCTGCTTCATACCTGGCGCCAGGTACAACGCTGTCAAAGCCGCTGGCGCGAAAGCCAGGCGCTGGCTTTCGCGCCTGGCTTTCGCCAGGCGCGAAAGCCTTGACATTGACAGCGATGCATTGACAGCGATGCACATGAGGTATGAAATTGAGTATGCCTTGAGTGCCTTGACTGGCGCTCTCGCTGCACGGGCGCACGTGCAACTGCCGAGGCTTCATCCAGAGCATGTAGCTCGCGCTTTAGCCCGTGCGTCCAACTATGGCCCAAAGCAAGCAAAATACGGTGTCAGTAAAACGACTCACCTTTCTAACAACGGAAGAATGACGAGAAGCCCGCACGAGCCATTCAGGCGCAGCCCCACCGACCTTTCGCGCGACGTGACCGGAAAGCCACCGTCCGCCGAGTCGACGGCCCCAAAGCCATCCACTGAGCCGCAGCCAAAGCCGCAGCTGTTCAAACTGTTTTTAAAAGTATTTGGAGCTGCTATTAATTTTGAAATGTTAGGTTATAGAGTAGAGTTATTTATCAAGGGTGAAAATATGATAAATGTCTAAATTAGGTGTGTGACTGCAGTGCCACTGAACGGTCGTCGTAGTCCCTAGCTCCTGGGCCGCGAATCGGCTCGAGTGGCCACTCTTTTCGTTTACTGTGTTACTCTATGGCGTGCCTGCGTCGCGCTCGTTGGCAGACGCTGCAAGGCGCGCTGGTGGCGATGCTTGGGGAAAAGGTATATAGGTTTTATTGTCTAAGCGGTGTTGGCTTCAACCAGGCTTTAGCCCAGCTGACTCCGACTCTAAATCCTCTTTAGTTGTGAATTCTAGGTTTTCTTAAGCAATTCCTGCTAAAACTACAATCACGAGATTGGTAATATTGTAAGAGATTTCTGCAGCTCAGCGCACGTTGAAGGGTGGATTGCATGCCACGCTGTGCAAATCACTGACATTGCCGAGAAATTTTAAGAGTGATATGACAGCTCTCTGCAATCTACATGGCGCTTACCCAGGACGACTTCGGATTACACCTGAAAATGTGTAAGCCATCGAATTAATCAAAATTACCAAACAATACGCATCTGAAGGAAAAAACGTTTCCACAATTCCACCAGTGCGGCCCGGGACACTTAGGGGATTTAGCGAATGGTATTTTGCAGCCTCGCGTGATCAAAGTGACCCTTGATCTGCTGAGAATATCCAGGATCGCTGTCCCAAGGAACCGCGTATCAGTGCCGCCCGACGCGGCTGCTTGCACGCTGACGCTGACCTGCCCCGGGTATCGGTTATCTGTCGGCTACCGAGTGTTTTCAAGCAGCACGAGGTCACTGATAAGGAAACAAACAGCGCTTTCGGCACAGGGCAAGGACAACTGTTCTTAAAGCACGGAATGCATTTTTATGGAGCCACCTAATCCCGTGTATTTTCCCAGCTAAATTCAGCGGGGAAAGTGACGTCACGTAATCTGTACATCAATTTAGTTTCCCCGCTATATTTAGCGAGAAAGCGTCACTTGACCTGACGCCACGGATGTTCTGGAGAAAAGAGAACCTCGATTTTCTCACCGCGTAAGTGAACTACGCTTCGCCGCACAAACGGCCCCGGCGAAGGGGTCTTTCATATTGTGGAAGACTGTACTGGTAGAACATACCTGTAAGTAACACACTTGGGTGTTCTTATTTATCGATATATTTACTTGTAATTCCGGTACAATATTTGAAATGTCGTAACTACGTGTTATTCTTCTCTGCAAGCGCCTTTCCAATTCCAAGCAAAGTGAAGAGTGGTGCTTGTATCTGCTCAGAAGGGCCTTAAATATGACATCTTAACAAGACACCAATGTGAAGAGTCCGCAGATAAATTAACGAGGCCATTACACCACAATAGAAAGGTAAGTGCCGCAATCTAATCACTGTTGGCGTGTATCCGACGAGGTGTACACGAAGGTGTATACAAGCACCCCGGGATTCCAGGCCAAAAGTCACGTTTCATCGGTCAAACCAAGGGTGTAACTGTGCTAGAAACAAACATCCCCCAAGGAGGCTTATTTTCATTTCGCGTTGGTGGAAAAGCACTCGCGTTGGCGCAAGGCTACTGTTATAATACATTTTGCATCGGTGGAACTGAAACATCGAAACATGTCCGGTACACTACATCCTTGAAACTACAGATTTAAAAAAAAATTATAAATTAAAAAAAATAAAAAATTACCTGTCTGTTTTCGCGTAAGCAATACAGAAAAAAAAATGTTAGCGAAATTTGAACGAGAGCACGAGCATGGTCGGCGACTTTCATCGAAGAAGCTCGACCTTCTTTTTTAACCATTGGAACTTGTCACGGGTAAACGCGTTTCAAAAGCGTAGCATCATCGCATATAGTAATCTGCACAGAACTAAACGTTTCCCAATGGAGTGGAAAATCACACTATAAATCGTAATTTCTCGCATTTCCTCGTCGCTTCCTCTCTCCCTTTGCTTCCCTCTCCCATCTCTCGGCGTGGGAACGAAATTTCAAACTCCTCGAAGGCCTCGAAAGCAAGTAAGTTAACCGCACTAGTCATTGTACCGTCTGCATAAGTAATCACATTGTTAAAGAAATTTCGAAGGCACGTTTGAGTTTTGCAGCTCTCGGCATGCATCCGCAACAATAAAAAAACTTTTGCAAAAAAAAAAGAAAAAACACTGACTGTTTAGAGCGCATGCTCAGAACGAGCTCACATTAATAGGCTGCCAAGACCGGCAATCTTGATGGTGCGGGGTGCACGTTGCAAAATAACTGTGGAAGCTAGCCATCAGCACGTCCTCAGCAGTATGCGCACACAGATATGGCCGCCAGTGAATACATAGGTTGCACTGGCGTATGTATGGTCCTCGCTTTCCTGGTGGCCGAACTTCCTCGAGCGTAACCTTCACTGTGCATATTGTACGAGCAGTACACGAGCGTCGCGAGGCGAGCGGAAACGAGTGAGCACAGCTTCATTATACTTCATTTCAATTTATTTGCGAGCGAAGCCAAAGCTAGAAGCGCGAGACCTACAGCGCTTTGTGCGTTTCTCCCCAGCTTGCCGCGCGGCAGCAAAGCCTGAACGCACGGAGCTTCCGTGCTCGCACGCTTCCAGCTCTGCCTTCGCTCGCATCATAAGGATGAAACGAAGTATAACGGCGGAGTTTGCAGCCGCCAGAAAGGAGGAAGGATATGACGACACGTGCAACCCATGTATACACCCTATGCCGCGGAGCCTTTGAAGCTTGCTTTCGAGCGCGCGCTCTACGGTCACGGTGGTAGCGGATTGCTAAAAGTCCTAATTTATATATTACACTCGACTCACACGGCCAGCATACAGGTACCTTTTTCATATGTACCTTTGCAATCGGCAAATCAGCCCGCGCTCTTGGGTCATGCCACGCACGCGGAGGATTGCGAACAAATGGTGTAGAGAAGATTTGAACTCTGTTGTTAGATTCGTGTTCCGGGACGCGGAAAATTTGTTCAAATGACGTTTGTAAGAATTTTTTTTGTTTTGAAAAAGGGGGGGGGGAATTCGCGTTAAAGAAAAATAATTCACATCATGACTATTTTTATTGATTTTTGTTTTGCGGTTCTCGAATTGTTTTATATATATTTTTTTTAAAGGTGAGCATTTTGGAGATAACTGGGAAGGGGTTAAGTATTGTAAATAAATGAACAGATCACTATATGAATAAAAAGCATACAGCTATATAAATACCTATGTACAGTCGGGAGCAGAAGTTTGCGGGGGCACGGGAGCGCCAGCCGAAAACGACAGGCTGCGCCTTCTCACGGCGCGTTGCCGCTCTCAAGACTCACGCTTTGCGCATGCACTTCCTTTCTTGTTCGCGGTCATGCTTTTTTCGCTCGATTCCGTTCGACACCCACGACATAACAGAAGCTGGCGCAAGGTGCCCGCGAAATGTTATCTGCAGCATGCGCGAGCTTCGTCACCCTATCACGGTGGCTGAGGCAGCCGCGCGGCCTGATGGCTGTCATAGCGGCACCTTGCGCCGGTCTCGGTTATCTCGTGCACGTCGGGCGGAAACGAGCAAAAAAGTCACGACTTTGAGCACGAAACGAAGCGCATTCTCAGGGCGTGTATCTTGAGAGCGGCCACGCGCCGTCAGAAGAGCGCAAACAGTCATTTCGGCTGATCCGCGCCCCGGAAACTTCTTACCGCCGACTGTACATAAATACGTAACTACGCAAATTCTTAAATAAATACATGACTAACTAAATACCTATAAATAAATTAACTACAAAAACAGCTAAATAAATAAATGGATAACAATATAAACAAGAAAACAAATGAATGCCCACTATCTCTGTTGCCCTCAGCTCTGAAACTCCTATTGTGAGAGCATTTGGCGTCAACCACGCCTTCGTCAAATCATACACTCTTAATCTGGTTCCACTTACGTTCCAGATAAGTTCCACTTAAAGTCGGTGTTCCACTCACTTCGAGTGCGCCGAGGCAAATTCTTAGCGGATCAGGCGGTTTTAACTGGAACGCTCTTTCTGTATTTTTCTTTTTATGTGGAACACGTGCATTGGAATCACACGCATCCGCTGTTCCAGTTAATTCTGTTCCACTTACTCAAATGTTGTTCCAGTTAGGCTCTCGGCAATTTTTTTTCTCTTGGTGTTTATGCGACTCTGTTCCACTTACCTTATGCGCTGCAGAGAAACACGACAGAAAGGAAGGAGGCATTCGGTTTTCGAAATTTACGACTTGGTGAAGGACTTTACTTCGTGTACCACTTTTTGATCTCTAAAAAATTTTAATTTTGATTAATTCGCCTCAAGCGCAAAATTTAATGTTGTAATTATGCAAAATGTTATTGTGATACAAATAATAAAAAAACAGGGAGTGCGACGGCGAGCTGGTGGATGTTGATCATGATGTAGATTACCCGAGACTGTGGTAAAAGATGGGAAACTTGGGTTGCTTTGTTCGAGAGCCCTAGTTCCCAGTTTGGAATTGAGGTCACTGTTTACGGTTCAAGTGAAGATCAGTGTGGATTGAAATGTATAACAAAGGTTGGCGTTGTGATGTCGGTGGTCAGTGCATGGGCCCTGCCAAACACTAGATTTCGCGTTTAAAGAAAAACAATCACACAGCATACCTGTCACATTTATTTCGTAAAAATTTTAAGGAATTTGGAGCCGCTGGAGAGGTATAAGAAACGATTCCTTGACGCCACTTGACGCGTAGAAGCGGCGAGTGGCGGAGGGCACTGAACCGACCGCAGCCGACTACGCGCTCCGCGCTTTCTCCGTGGTGCCAAGCAGCATACATGGCTAAATTACTTTCAAAAGGTAATTTAATTACAATTACAATTATTTTGCTCCAAAAGCAGTTTAACTACAATTACAATTACTACTACGCGAAAGTAATTCATTACAATTACAAATTAGTTTTAAAAAGTAATGCAATTACTTTACAATTTTTTATTTCTGAGAGCTACCCACCTTGGGCCATATAACTTTAAACGAGTTATATGGCCGCTGTATAAATGTCACGTATTGTACTTTTCTTTTATTAAATTTGTTAAATGAATCATATAACTTAAAAGTTTGGAGTACTGAACTCCTACATTCTTATATTCTCAATAAATAAAAATAAATTTTTATCATATTTTTATTTTATTTTAAAACAAGCTCTTGACAGTCTAAAACCGCGGTTTGTAGAGTTTTTGAATCTCGTTCAATCAGGTTGAGAAACGGTTGAAAGGGTTAGGGGTTGGAGCAAACAGTAAATCATGAAAATTAATGCAGAAAGGTAGACGAGGATTGGGAGAGGGAAGAGCAGTGTAGCAACAACGGTTGGAAGTAAGGTGGGGTAAGTCGTGTTAATGAGACCTGCTGCTTCTTCGCCTCGATGTTAGAGTAGCACAACTTACTGTAAGTGGTACCAACAGACAAGCTAGAGTAGAGGGACATGAAGAACTCATAAAGAAAAGAGAATAATTTCATGGACAATAAAATCCCCAACCTTGACTGAAATATGTAAGTGAATATGCCAGTGACGAAGACTCGTAAGGAGAACCTCGAATCTCCCCGCCTCGACCGGATGTTGTCATCGGAGCCCAACCTGCTCGACTTCGAACCTCGAACACCGCAGAACGCGGCAGCTACCTCCGTTTCACCTTATAATGGACCGCAGCGGATGCTACGACCCCACACAGCCAATACCGCGCCGAGAAAGTAGCACGTGACCCCTCAATTGAGCGCGGCGACGCGCGGAGTTTGAAGGCAGGCGGCACTCTCGCAGCGCTGGATTGGTTGGAAATGTCTGTACAATCGCCTGCGGTCGATCGTGAGGTGAAACAGATATTCCTTCGCCGGTTGCGGGCGGAGTAACACAAAAGGCGCCAACGTGTGTTTTTTTTACTTGTTTGTAGAGCAGCTGTGTTTATGGAGAAAAAACATTTCAACATTATATTTATATGTTTAACGCCTTGTCACGTAAAAGAGAAATCAATTCGCTGGTTTGCGTGTCTATAAATATGTATAAAAAAGAAAATCAACGCCGCACTATTTTCGGAGAGCGCGGAAAGATTTGGTCTGGCGGTGATTGGGTCGTGGCGGGATTTCTCATTTCTCATCGCGTTTTGGTAATGTTCAGGCTAAGTTACCTATGGCAGGTGTAATGCCGGACATATTGGGGAATTAGTAACGCACCGTTGCATTCTGCGTTCTGCTGTCTGTTTGACGGGAAAGACTACTGCATTTGTGCCCCTTTCGTGCGATTTCGTGCGACATCGTTTGGGCTGCAGCCAAGGTTGGGTTGGCGGGAAAAAGAGGTAGGTACGCTTTTATTTTTTCAGCACGATACCTTGTATTTTAAAGTCAACGTACATGCGGAAAATCGGCGCTTGCTGCTGAGGCTGTTGTTTAGTGCGTTCGGTTCTCTTATTGTTTCTTGAGGTTTTCTGCGCTTGTTTGGCGGTGGGCCCATTCACACAAAGCGAAGACGCGCTTTCGGCCTGCGCCGACGTTGCCGTCGTGAAAAGAGGAGGGGCTATACAGGGCCTGCCGTCGTCGGCGTCTTTTCAAAATATCTTGCGCCTGTCGAAAGAAAGCACGGGAATTTGTCTGTATATTTTGTTTATTTGTCTGGCTTTCTAATTGTCATACGTTTCCCGTTGAGTATGCGCTCGGAGACGGTCATTTTTTACAAAATGATCAACGGTGGTGATTCTACGATTACGCCCAAGTTGTTGGCAGTGTTGTCGGAGGCACGGGCTCGAGCCAGCAGCTCTGAAGGACCCCTCTCTTCGTACTAGGCGTAGAACAAAGCTAAGCTGGCGAAGTCCGTGCCTTTGACATCGCTGCACCCAGCTTAAGTAGTGGCATCGTACGCGCCACTGTAGAAGGAAGAGCAAGGTGACATCCTGTCGCTCGCTGATTGGCTCAAAGAGCGTGCGTTGATAAAGAAAATCGGTCCATGCGTATACGTCGAAAAACTCATCGCTCGGAGACGCACGATTCGCTTAGATACAAGAACTACAAAAAAATTCGCCCCGAAACGCACGTCTGTCTCGGCTAAGTGTGTATGGGCCTTGCGGCTTTCCTTTCCTTCATAGGTGGCGATTGCGAAATTTCTGTTAAACTTTTGTTATGTTTTGACTTTCTTCGCAGTCGGCACTGCTGTTTTTCTTTTTTCTTCTTAGATTGGAAGTTATAATGCAGGTGCTTGTGAAGTCAATGAAAACAGTCCTCGTGTTTAGTTTGAAGATAGCGGCAAAGTTTTCGGTTTAGTTCCGGTTTGGCTAAAAATGGCAGTTCAGTTTTGGTTTTGGCTTCGTTTCTGGTTTGACACTTGGTAGCAACCATTCTGCAAATTTATGTCGTAACGAAGCAATAAGATTAACAAGTCGTATTATAAATTGCACAAGCAAGACTAAACAATTCACTTAGTTTTAATGTACAACATTTAACCGAAGCCTATTTTTTTATTCAAGGGTCAACATGAGGTTGGATCGCTTCTGCCAGGACCATGTATCTTCATCGATGGCAACCAGATGGAAATTGTTCTCTACAAAAGGACGGTTCGCCTCCCACCACGTTGCTCCTTGGAATACGCCTTGATAGAACTACTAACCATCTACTATGTCCTGAACCTTTCCTACCCACATTGTTTTGGGCAAACCTTAGGACTAGTGCAAACAGTATTGCACGAAAGTGAAAGGTTTGACAAGTGCCTCATGTCTTTTAAGCTAAAGATGATGCTTAAACAGTTGCAACCCATGCAGAAAAAACACGCAGCGAAAAAACGGGTAGCGGGCACATTGCCCACCAACTAACCGGTTCGGCTACAAGATTATGTGCACTTTGCTTTAAATGTTTTTTTTTTCGATTATGCCAATACTCAAATGTTTAAATAGTTACATTTGCTGTGCACTATTTTTGAAGGAAGTACATTATGCCTAGTAATTCTGAAGAATAAAGAATTCAAATTGGGCATTGTTCTGGGATTTTTTGCTTTGTTATATAACAGCTCTTAATCGTGGTGTGGACCTCAATGCTACACAATTTCACCATGCATTGCTGTTGTCTACTGTCACTGTCTTATGCATGTTTGTAAACTGTGCACAATAGGGATCTAAACTTGATATTTGTGATACTGTGGCACATTGTTAAAACGGTGATTAATGGAAAGTGCAACACACAGCAAACGGTACGAAGCCGAACATTGGTTTGTTAACGACAAATGCTAGAAAGCGGACGTTGGTTTTGCAGGAGTTATGCATTTCACACTGGCTTTGCTTTTCCAGGAAAAATCTGACTTTCGACCCCTGCTTGGAACATTTAAAAGGCAGCAGGCCTATTTTATCTGGAACAGCATTCCAGAGAGAACCTGCCTTCATTTAACTGGAACAGTGTTCCAGATACCTGTAGCTGGAACGCGGTTCCACAAGCATTAAGCGGAACATGGTTCCAGTTATTGCACCAGAAAATATGCGGAACAGTGTTCCACCTATTTTTCATGGTATCTGGAACGCAGTTCCACCTAGATTAACTGGAACATTTTTGCAAAAATGTTCCACTTACTAACCGGAACTTATGTGGAACCAGCTTAAGGGTGTAGCAGCTGCGGACCTTTCACACTTCCTTTGCTTCCACCAATGTACACAAACATTGTAGCTACAATCCCAACCGCCACAAGACAGGAAAATGTCAGCTCTCCTGCTCATATGCGCGAACACTTGCTATCGTCAGATACCAGTTTAAGAAAGCGCCTTAAGCTCCTCCAACGGCCTCATTACCGCCAGCGAGTTTTCCTCCGCGATGTTCAAGTAGTTCGCCACTGAAGAGGCGCACGTCGCGCTTATGTCACATAACTCGTCACAGCTACTGCGAACCTCGAGATCCAAATGTTCGTCCTTTTTGCAAAGTTCGACGAAGTTGGACTTACGTACAGTGTTGCTCGGATACGACACAAAAAACTCGACTTTTTGTATTTGTGGGGGAAATAAAGTAGAAAGTGGTTGATATGATATTTTATAAAATTGTTACCAACACTTACACAACTCAAACACTAACTTTTTATTGTTTTAGCCGAGTTCAAATATGCGAAACAATAAAACGATAACACCCAACAAATATTGCGCCCCTCCTCCTTCAGGCGGCGTCAGCTCGTTCTCGATGTCCGCGCATGTGCATAATAGCCGAACTTCAGTCGAAATTTTGTTTAAACATCCGTTGAACCTACGTCGAACTTTTATCAAACTTGTCGAACTTTTATTAAACTTTTGTCAAACTTTTGTCAAACCTCTGTCATACTTTCATCAAACTTTCATCAAACTCTTATAAAACTTTTGTCAAACCTTTGTCAAACCTTTGATCAAACTTTCATCAAACAATTTCATCAAACAATTTCCATCAAACTTTCATCAAACAATTTCATCAAACTTTCGTCAAACTTTCGTCAAACTTTTGTCAAACGTTTGTCAAACTTTCATCAAACTTTCATCACACTTTTGTCAAACGTTTATTAAACTTTTGTGAAATTTCGAGTTGAAAGTTAAGAAGAGTCGAGCCTAGTCGAGTTGGAACCTCGGTGGGTTTACGACGTTAGCTACCGCCTTTTCTGGCTAGTTCATGGAGCGAATCGACGCCGTAACCGCTACCTGGTGTGCCTGATTTGGCGTTTTTGAAACCTGAAACCGATTTATGGCAATGCGTATCGTTCGGCGTTAGTAGCAGCAAAGTCGAAAATTGTTTTCTCTGTTCCGGAGGATATCGCGCGGCCTGCGGCAAACATCGCTGATTAGAGGACGAAGTACGACGAGTGACGAAACCAAGCGAAAAGGCTGGACCCGGTCCAAAGATATATGGCGGATCCAGTAAGCAACAGCAATCACATCTCTCGATTGAAGGGCATTGTGTGTTGTTCGTCGGAGTCGCCGTGATGTATACCGATGATCGTTTCGTCGAACATCTATTGTTCGATTTTTCTTTTCTTTTTTCACACAAGATATATATTTTTTTTTGTGTAGCCCAAATAAAGGCACGGAATCTCATAACTAAAAATCCGTGTTTTCGGTTTTTTTTTCTTTTTCGAATTTGGGTGTTTTTTAAACTAACCTTTTTCTCGTGGATTCGGTGTTTATCGGTGTCCGTGTTTTCGTGTTTTTTTTTTAATTTGGGTGTTTTTTATACAAATCTTTTTCTCATAGATTCGGTGTTTATCGGTGTCCATTTTCGGTGTCGGGTAAAAAGTCTATGTTTATCGGTGTTTATGTTGAGCAAAACAGGAAACGCGGGCATGAACGTCCTTAACTTCCAGGGAGCGTGTGCGTGATCCGAACATTTGAAGAGGTCGCCCCAGTAGCCACAAGAGAAAAAAATGACAAAAAGGGTTTTCGTTCCTGGAGAAATAAGCAGCCACGACGAGAGGCCCTGTTTCTGCTCACGACATTATAAACTCACAGAAACCAATTTTTTTTTCTTATACAAAAACAACTTTAATTCGTATTATTTTTATTTATTTATTTATAGAATTGTTTATCAGTTTTCTTCGATTTTGATAAAACCGGCTCGGGGGTTAATTTCTGGGGTTAATACCGCTTTACCGAAAACACGAAATCCTACTGATATATAGTTATGAGCGGTATCTTTTCGGTGTGTTTTTATAAGCGAAATCGGCGGATGTTTTCGGGTGTTTTTTTTCTTCAAATATTGCTGTATTTTAGTCATCGATTTTGAACGGATGCTAAAAAATGTGTTTATCGGTGCAAACATCAGATGAAAAACGAGGAATGTGAGTCAGAGGGTGGAAGGTTTCGATAAAAATATGCCTAGCTGCAGCAAAAATTCAGAAATCGGCGTTTTTCGGTTTTTACAGATTTTGCATTTTTCACATTATAGTTGGTGACAGGATAAGTGTAAAGTGGAAGCTCCTCCCACCTCTTTCCACTTTAGTAGAGCGAACGGTAGAGAGGAGGCGACCTCCTCTCCATCGTTCGCTCCGCTGAACTGGAAAGGGGTGGGAGGAGCTTCCACTTTGTTCTTGACCCGTCACCGACTATGGTAGTTGTTTATCGGCGTTTTTAGGTTTTAACCGATTTTGCATTTTTGTTACCGAAGAACGTCTATCGACGCGTTTCATTTAAAGCCGGAAAGTCTATGGCCTATAAGTTATAGGCCATAGACTTTCCGGCTTTAAATGAACACGTCGATAAAGGTTCTTCGGTAACAAAAATGCAAAAATCGGTTATAACCTGACCGCGACGGTCTTGCCTGTACGATGCCAGTGAACTATATGGATCAGCTGAAGTAGTAGCAGACACGGAGAATATGGAAGCAACCCTAGATTTGAAGCAGCACGAATCAGAAGCACTAGCGGGACTTAAAACAAGCTACGCGTGGATTGACGTCCCTGGCTCCATATTGTTGAGTCGTCGACTCGTGATCGCTCACAGATGCTCCTGTTCTATATGAAAGAAAGAAATAAAACTAAACAATTCTCTTCCGCCTTTAGTTCACATGTGTGCACAACGCTACGTTAACGTACTTCCGGCAAATTGCTTGTTCTCACAACTGGCTGCTGCATCTGTTAAATTTACTGAAAAAAAAAAAAACTTATTTTTGCAATTGCGAACGTTTTCAGCATTCGGGTAATTTCTTTTTTTATCGATAATTACAGTTGCACTTTTTTTTCTCGTGAAGCCGGCGCATACGGCGGTACTGTTGTAATTATGTTTTCTTTTTTCTGTTGGTGTCATTTGTCACTGCTAAACTTACGAGCGTGAATTGTCACATGTTTTAATCGAGCATTGACGTTTTTGTATGTTTATCAATATGGGAAGTCAGGTGTTTCATATTTCAAAACACACTCAAGTCGATATGAAAATATTTGCGATAAACTGTGAGTTCGTCGATACTGTTCACGTAAATGCTATCGATAACAAAAAAAAAAGCGCCAATATTATATTTGGGGGTACAGCTTTTAAATGGCTAAACTTGGAAAGCCTAACTAAACGTGCATTGTTATCACAAACAAGATATTGGAACGTCGAAGGCTGTGACGGTACACTTCTTTATTTTGTCGCGTTTATGCTGCTATTGTAATTGAGAAGATAGCATTATTTGATTCACTATTACACTCCATTTGTGCACCTTCTACATTAGGTTGCTGAGTGTTTTCCGTTTTTATGATGCTGTATTCTATTACTGTGTACCTATGCATAAAATAAGGTTTTTCGTTTTGTTTCTTTGCAATGTATTGCAAATTGTGTTTTCTTGTGTAGCCTGTCAGGGCTGGAAAAAGGCCTGCAGTGTTTCGAATAAATAAATAACTTTCTCGCACTTGTAATCAGTAATGTCAGATAATGGTTACAGTAAAGTTCCGAGAAGCGGGTATCGAGGTTACTATGCCGCGGCGCCTTTCAATTGTTTACCGTGGCAGAGGCTCCGTCCATTGTCTCTGAAGATACCCATCACCGGCCCCATTTTTATGCAAATCATTCCAGACGCGAACCTCCATCAAACGCCCGCCCCACTGCCCGCAGGTTAGGGGTCAGCCAAGACTGACGTCAGATCGAATCGCATGCCCTTGAGGGAGTGGCGTGCATGAGGCCGAACAGTTCAAATACTGCCGATCTGTTCAGAGTCCGATGGCCTAGCGCAAGCGGTCAAACACGTAGCTTGCATCCGCGCGCACCAACGTCAAGAAGTTGATGTTCAGGCATGTCGGTGTTCTGCATTTATTGTTCAAAAGTCGCTCTCTTAAATGTGAGTGTGCAAACGCCAGTATGCAAACGTCAGTGTTCAAACATCAATGTCTAAACTTGAGTCTAAATTTGAGTCGTCCAATACCGAGTTTCCGCAAGTTTCCAAAACAAGTTTCAAAACCAAGTTTCCAAAACCGAGTTTCCAAAACCAAGTGTCCAAAACCGAGTGTCCAAAACCAAGTTTCCAAACCAAGTGTCCCAAACCAAGTGTCCAAAAGTCAGTGTCCGAAAGTCAGTGCCCGTAGTCAGTGTCCGTAGTCAGTGTCCCGTAGTCAGTGTCCCGTAGTCAGTGTCCCGTAGTCAGTGTCCCGTAGTCAGTGTCCCGTAGTCAGTGTCCCGTAGTCAGTGTCCCGTAGTCAGTGTCCAGTCAGTGTCCGTAGTCAGTGACCCGTAGTCAGTGACCCGTAGTCAGTGACCGAGTCAGTCCAAAGTCAGTGTCCCGAAGTCAGTGTCCCGAAGTCAGTGTCCCAGTCGTGTCCCGAAGTCAGTGTCCCGAAGTCAGTCTCCCGAAGTCGTGCCCGGAAGTCAGTGACCGGAAGTCAGTGACCGAGAGTGAGCCGGAAGTCAGTGACCGGAAGTCAGTGACCAGGAGCTACTGTCCATGAGTTAGTATCCAGGAGATAGCTGAAGTCCAGGAGCAAATTCCCATAAGCTACCGCGTTCAGCCTGAGTGTTGTTCCGCACTAACCGCACTCACTAAAACCCCGCGCAAATGAGAGCCGCTAACTATACAGGTTAAAACTCCGAATTCGGTAATCTAAACATCGGTGCCGACGAGGGCGGCACTCGAGATAGCACCACGGCAGACAGGGGCCAACGCTCGACGATGGCGGAAGGATCAGCCCGCCTAATCGCTCGGACCACGAGGGTCGCACTACGCCATCGGGCCTCTTCTGGGCTCCGCGCAAGACGACGGGAGAAGGGTCTGCTCTATGTTCAGCTGTCACGAGGGGGACCCTCAGGTCGCGGCCGTAGCGATAGCCTTTTGAGGGGAGCATGCCCTCCGCTGCCGCCGGAGACAACCTCCTCGCTTGTTTTCAAGTCGCAGGGCCTTCGAACTCGCTGCTCGGATCACGGTCCCCAAGTCGCTGTCTGTTCCGCCTTGTCGAACCAGAGGCGACTTGTTCCGCTTGTTCACCCTCGTTTTCTCGGAGTCCCGAGAACTTGAGGAGAAACGCCGAGCGATTCTGACCACTAAGCTATTTTGGGAAAGTCACTGTGTCGCGTGTACGTTCAGGCGGGATCAATGACCGAGTGAAGTACTCAAGTGAATATCTAGATTGTCTATTAATGGTGATAACTCAATATACGGGTTCTATAAGCATCTAAGAATACTCGAAATTACACTCATGGGCGGCTGACTTGCCTATTAAAAATCTAATCGAAGATCGTGACTCGCCCCTCTTTCTGCGCCTGGAGAAGACACCAGGGGGCGTTGCCACAAGGCGTTTTCAATATTCAGAAATAAAACAATAATTGATGCATTACGTTCCCTACACCAAAACGACGTTGTTTTTTTTCCAAATATAATCCACAACGCGCCTAGAAAGAGCAATAATAGTAAACGTTCGGAATCTCCACGCTATTAACTATATTCATTGGTCAAATTTTATGGAGGTGGTCTCCATAAAATGCGTAGAAAGCTGTCGCAGCAGGTTCGCTCTGCTATAGCTTTCTCTGGCGAGTCAGATTTTCATAGCATCTGGCAGCAGAAAGGCGAAGCCTCGAATGTAGGTTCATAAACGCGCCACGAAAACCGCCAAATAGCCCCGTAGGCGAAGCCAACAGCGCGGAACAAAAACGGCCATTCGTATCCAATTGAAGTCGTATTTCCGTTTCGACTTTCGTTCGACTCTATTTCCACAAAGAGAACTGAAATCATTCCCCTCGGCGGTGACATTTACGCGCATGTGTTAGAACTAGGGAGTGTCGCGAACTTTTGTCGAGACCGGATTTTTGGTCAGACTTTCGGGGTTCGACTGGGTCAGGCAGGTTCAGCGAACGCTTCGACCTTTTCACCAGATTCGACCGGTTCGACTTTGTGGACAGTGTGGCCAGACCTGATACAAGCATGCCTAGGTTTGGAGAATTTTTTATGCAAAGTGTTATTTTATTTTATGAACAGTTGCAATTCAAAAGAGCAAATCTAATCACTGAAAAGTTAATAACTTAATTTTTTGCAGTGTATTAACTGAAATAACCAATCAGCGCGCCGCTTGGCCATCATATCAATCCGAAGCCAACTGGCCAGCCTGTCGCGCATGCGCACAGAGTCGAACCTCAATATAAGGTTCGTCGAACATTCCACTTAAAGTTCGAAAAAGTCGAACCTGGTCGAACTCGAACCTCGGCCGGTTCGCGACACCCCTAGTTAGAACACCAATGAAACGTGGAAAAAAAAACAGAAAAAAAAAACAGCGCGAGTTGTTTGCAGAGTTGGCGTGCGCGTGCATTTTTTCCGAGATGATGGAGCGTGAAAGCGAGTATAGACGCTTTTAGTCGTCAACTGTGCAAGGGTGCCGCCATAACGGACCTTCAGTTTTTGTTTCCTCTTATTCGGTTTACTTCACTTTATCATTACCATAGGAGGCCAGGTTATTGCCATTTTAGATCCTACGGCGTCGCTTCTCCCCAGCATATGCCTTTCTGGAGGCTCGATCAACGCCCGTTTCAGTGACGCGGCATCTCGGTAAGACAAGAGAAGGTGATGCAATGGCGGATGATGTAACCCGGCGCGTGTGCAAAGCGCCTAAAATCTTTCCCCACTGATTCATTCATTGTTTACGCCACTCGGGAGGAACTAGGCGTGTCGCAAACTTTCGTCCACTTTGAAGTGCAACGTAAAACCTGGAGGTTCCACTAGTTCGACGTAGGTTCGAACTTTTCTGGAAAGTTTCGCCCACGATTTCCTTCCCTTAAACTATGTAACACAACTAATATATATATATATATATATATATATATATATATATACAATAAACGTTTTTTTTTTTTTGTTGTTCCGCTTCCAGTATGAGTTTCATATCGGCGATGAGCTGTTTCGCTGAGGCCTCCTAAAGGTTGTGGGAGCCACTGGTTTCCCTCCCCCGAGAAGGCGTAAGCCGCGGACGTGCCGGCCGGAGTTGTCTGGCTTCGAGCTGGCTCGTCCCGTATCGTGTTGGAGAGAGTGCGCCACCTTGCTGGCCTACTCTCTCGCACTCCTCCGCGCGTCTCCCCGATTTCGGGGGAACAGCGAGATCGCGCGAGGAGAGAGTCGGGCCTGCCCTTCGAGTGGACGGCCGTGTGGTCGGGGAGTCCTGGATTGGACTCCGGGCAACGGGTCGAGTCGCGGCGCGAGCTCGTCCGACCGGCGATGACTCCACGCTAGCGATTCCCCTGGCTCTGACAGTCGGCGTCCCCACTACCTGTGGACGTCCGTCTGCCGAGAGCCCTGGCCCCGAACTCCTGCGACGACGGGTAGCGGCGTGAGCTCGTCCGACCGGCGATGACTCCGCTCGCAATTACCCCTTTGGCTCTCAGGTCGGCGGGCGCTGCGGGCACACTCTGTGTCCACGGCTCGCTTGACCGCAGTGTCTTGTTGGGGACCCCTGGTACTCAATAAACGCTGTTGGATACCGGGATCATCGTTGTTGGCATGGCGTTGGCCGAACCCGGCGCGGCGACCGCCCTCGCTGGTAGTAGCCGTCGGCCGCGCGGTGGGACGGGCATCGGATTCCCCTTTGAGTACCGGACCGGTCCCCAGACGTAAAGGTGCGTAATCCTCCCTCCTTCTATTCCCACAAGGTCGGTTCTCACATGCAGCGACAGCGCTGATGTAGCGCTCCTCACGTGCCGTCAGCTACTTATCGTCTGCCGCATGAGCAACAGTTTTGACGGTGCGATACAAAGCTGGTGAACGCTCCCGTCAGCACGCGCTTAGCGCCGAGGTTAGCGCTTACGCTTGTAGCGCTCCGCTGCATGTGTGAACAGGCCTTAATGATGCCTATCCCCTGAGGGACACCGACAGAACTGTATGCTTGCTAGCGACAAGTATGGGTGTTTTGTCAAAACACGCTGGAGGTGTGCGATCATCGGGTTTTTAAGTCGACACCGTCAGCGTGGACAGTCTGACATTACTTTTGTTTCTGTCGAGAACGAAAGAATTACTCCAGGCGTCACAGTGAGCGTGTGGACAATCGTAACAGGCCGACCACAGCGATGCTTTTGTTCGCGCCCGTCGCCAATATACCTTCGATGACGCTTCGTCGTCTCGCGCGAGCTTCAGGAGCGCTTTGGCTTTGATTATCCTCTGCACCAACGATTTCGCGCTACGTTGTCAGGGTGGCTTCCCGTAGTGCTTCGACTGCGCGCGAATGGGAAGCAAGACGAGCCTGGGCCGGCTTGCTAGAACAGCGTCTCAGCTGAGAATCAGTGAGAGAAGCACTGTAAAGGGTGGGGCGCGCGAGCGTCTTGAGACGCAACTTGAGTCCCGCTCAGCTCGTGCGCTGGCTTTGGCAGTGCTTTCTTTCCCAATAGATATAGGAGGAAGGGAACAACGAAAGGATTAATGAAGAAAAAGCAGAAGGAACAACCTGGTAGAAGAGGAGGATTCAATAAAATAGTTGGTAGTCCAGCGAGCTGGTTCCACCCGAAATAGACCCTTTCGAAATTCAGTGTGGCACTTTGATCACTATCATCATCTCAAAAATGGCATATGTTTACTATACTCTGTTTCAGCTTCGTGTTGTCACCGCAGGAAAGGCTACAAGCGCGAGCTCCTTGCTCTAGGGCACATCTCGGCGGCACAAGCTCTCGTGCACCAAGGACAGCTGCCAACGCTATGAGCTCGCGCTTCTGGCCTTTCGCTGCGGTACAGGAATGAGGTGAAACGAGTATGGCAAGCCGGCCCAGGTGCCTTCCTGCTGTACGTTTTTTTTTAGGGTGATGACTTCTCCATTTTGTTGAGAACGCTTCTTTACGCTTTGTTCTGGAGCGCGCGAAACCTCGTCACCCGGCACGCGCTCTTGGCGTTGACTGCGCTACGGCGCCATTTTCGTTTCCGGAGATTTCTTTGACATTTGCACCATGAGCGCGTGATGTCGGTATCGAAAGTACGACAGAAAAAATGTCTGCAGCAGCGGGCAAAGGCGCAGGCGCGTGAGCCTATAGAGCTCGGCAGAATGCTTTTGTCGGTATCGAAAGCACGTGCTCATGCCTTTCTCTGCACTGCAGATGCTTCGTGAGACGGAGCAGAAATTTCGAGGCACTCCATAGTCACCGACAAGGCGGGAAGGGAAGAAAGGAACTTCGGTTAGAACGCGTGCTGGAGGCTTCGAAAGACACGCCCTGTCGTTCTCACTCTGTCACTGACTACAGGACTTTTTTTTTTTTAAGCTTTACATATTTAAAAAATTACTCCATTTTCCGAGGGGAACCACGGGGTGATGCGGAGCATCGTGTTGGTTCCGAGGAAAGAGTCAGCTGCGTGCTGACGTCGAGAGATGGCGCCACCGACTGCCCTACCGGTCGCCCCCTACGCGAGCCTTCGTCGCGGCTCCGCGGCAGAGAAACTTGGAACGCTCGCCGCTCGCCGTTTATTTTTTTTTCACACTTGAAGGAGAGGAGACTAGAGGAGGAGAGTCGCGCGCGCGCGCGCGGTGTGAGTAGAAGCGAACGAACGCGCAGTGCACGCAGCTGGTAGAGAGAGAGCGCGAGAGAGCAACGCGCAGCTGTTGGAGAGAGGGAAGGAGAGTTGCGCGTGCGCAGGCGCGAGTGCGGACTACGACGCCGCGGGACATAGACCCGAGCAAAAGATGCTCCGCATCTAAAAAATTAAAATGAAAAACGGGAAAGTTACATTAATGCTGATTGTGCATGTAAGTTTTATGGCCAGCGGAATGTAATAGAGAGGTTTAGTAGATTAGATCGTCCCGATACCTCTGATAACCGGTAGCGATGAAACGCATGTGCAAATCGGGTATCGTCATTGGGGTCAAAGTGGCAACGATCTACTAGAACTCTCTCATGGGGTGCTAATTGTCACGACAAGTCGGATACTCAACTTTTTAATTAATGACAATAAACGTATGGTTTGAATTAGAAACTTGCTGGGCTGTTGGAGCGCATTTTTGCCATTTTTTTTCTCATCGAAAATTAGAAAGTTAATTAACAAATTCCAGTTAATAAACCTGCTTATCTTGACGATTATCCGGGGGATCGGTGGTCGGGTGATCTAGCGCACACGTGCTCGGAGCATGCATGTGGAGCGAAAGCTCGCGCTGTAGAACACCATGGATCTTGGGTTCAATCCCCACCCTGCCCCTTTTCGATCTGGGTCGCGCTAAGCTCGTCAAACACAAAGTTGGGGCCGAAGTTCGCGGAGCGTGCTGATTGGACTCTGGCGGCAAAGGCGTCGTTTCAGGAAAGCCAAACCTTACTGGGCGAGCTATAAGCAGCGCTATCGTTTGTACAAGGGAAGAGCGGGAAGGCTCGCAGAAAATATTTCAATCTAGATTTGCAGTCACTTTTCTCGAATAATCCAAGAAATTTTGGAATGTGGTTAACCCAAAAGTTAATGCCGCGCTTCACTTAACTGATAACGGGAACATTGTTATCTGAGGAACGGTGTGCTTCGCTGATGAATGCGACTTTTGGTGCCGTGTTTACTCAGGAACCACTGGGGGCGATCCTTTCCTTTCCTTCGTATTTACAGCAATAACATGCCTAACGTAAACATTACACCGGACGGTGTTCTTAACCTTATTAACAGCTCTAAACTTTCTACACCTGCTGGTGAAGACGGCATTAGCTCAAAATTATTGGCTTGCACTAAAGACATTAGTTGTGTCTTATTATCCGAAATATTTTCACAGTCAGTAATAGAGGGTAGGCTGCCCAATGATTGAAAAATCGGGCGGGTCGTTCTTGTCTTCTCAAGGGCGGTGATAAATCATCTGCTAATGACTTCAGGCCAATATCTATAACCAGTGTCTCATGTAAATTACTTGAACACACAATCTATGTCTAACCTTGTTACTTTTCTTGCGAACAATAATTTCCTTTCACCCCATCAGTATGGTTTTAAAAGGATTTTCCTGTGAGACACAGCTAGCTGGTCTTTTTAACATAATATTCACACTAATTTGGACAGCAATCAGGTTACTGATGCTATTTTTCTCAACTTTTCTGAGGCCTTTGATTGCGTTAGTCATCAGTGTTTGCTCTCGAAATTATCTGCAACTAAATATTGACCCTACATGTATTAAACTGGATTAAAAGACTTTTTGCATAACAGGACCCAGTACTACTATCGCTAACAACCATCGGTCAAATCTTGTTTCCGTCACCTCTGGTATCCCACAGGTTAGTGTGCT
>JAZHYW010019265.1:0-66667 GCA_037355805.1 Ixodes ricinus | reverse complement strand
GTTGTGTCGGCAACATTGTCATTTTGTATATAGAGCATCCACATCGCCATAAAGATCAGATTTCGGGTTCGAAGCTCGCGGCGTACGCATCTCTTCTTCGTGGTCGCTATGCCGGCGACCAGGGCTGCAACATAATATTGGCGACGAGGAGAAAACCATAATAAGCCACCATGAACTTCGGGCTTACGCCGCCGCTGCCGTTTCTGCAAACGCCAGGCCAGCCTCCCGTTCCATGGCCGCAATGGGAACAAACGTTCCTTAGGTTTCTTGAGGCTTCCGGCGCGGATGAGTTCAAGGCGTCGCGGCGTGCAGCCATCCTGCTGCACTGTCTTGGAGTGGAAGGACAACGGCAGTACAACGTCGTGGCCACGTCGACACCACCTCAGCAGCAGCCGACCACAGAGGCGGAAGGCAAGTCTGCGACTGCGGGTGCGACGGAAAAAAGCAAGCCTGCTAGTGGGGATACCACGGACGAGTTCACTACTACGCTGAAGCTCGTAAGGAGGATTTTTGCAGCCACAACTAACGTACTCGTTGAGCGACATCGATTCAAGCAGAGATTACAGCAGCCAGGCGAGCCGATGGAAGGATACATCACGAGCTTGCGCGAGATAGCCGCCAAATGCGAGTACGATAGCACCACCGACGTGATGATTCGGGACCAGCTCGTTTCAGGCATTTCATCTGGCAGACTTCGGGAACGTCTGCTGTTTGAAGGGGCACCGCTGACACTAGAAAAGGCCGTATCAATGGCAACGCATTACGAAGACACCCAGCGCAACCTGAAAGAATTTGCAGCTGAGGGGGCGGTGCATCGCGTTACTGAAAAGTGTAAAAAAGACGAAGAGGAGGCGACGGAGCGTCGTTGTTACCGTTGTGGGTCGGCAAGTCACGTGGCAAGTTCAGTGAGCTGCAAAGCACGACGGGCTCTGTGCAGGAAATGCAAAAAGACCGGGCACTTCGAGAAGGTTTGTAAAAGCACCACGACGCAGGGCCTGGACGTGAAAGAAATCAGCGAGACTACGAATCGTGACGTCGTACTTCTTCAGGTGAATACGGACAGCGGACAACGTGGCATCTACGCCGATCTGGAAGTAGAGACAGTGAGTCTGCGCTTTCTGGTAGACACAGGCTCTTCAGTGTCAATCATCACCGATGACATTTATCGGCAATGGTTTCGCGAGCGACTGGCTCTGGCACCGCCGTCTGTCAACCTGCTGGACTATTCGGGCTGCAAGATCAAAGTGAAGGGACGATTCCTCGCCAACGTTCGCTACAAGGAGCGTTCGACTTGCGTACTATTTTACGTGGTGGCGAAGGGGACGACCCTCATCGGACTAGATGCAATCTGCAATTTACAACTTCAGATTGAAGGAGGAACCTTGCAATGTCTGCACACGCGAACCGATGAGAACCCGCTACCTGCTGACATGAAGAAACAATTCTCACACTTATTCACCGACAAGCTGGGTCTGGTGAAGGGCTTCGCTCACCAGGTCAAGAGGCGGGAAACAGTTAAGCCCGTGGCGGCAAAACTGCGGCGGCTGCCTTTAGCATTGCGGGACACAGTGTCTGTGGAGCTGCGCCGATTGGAGCAAGTTGGAATCATTGAACGGGTCGAAGCCTCTGAATGGATATCTCCAATTGTGGTCGTAAAGAAAAAGGACGGCACTATCAGGCTGTGCGTAGATTTGCGCGAGCCAAACAAGGCCATTTTAGTGGATGGATTTCCACTCCCACATACAGAGGAGCTTCTTCACCAACTTGCAGGGTCGACTCACTTCTCGAAGCTAGATTTGGCCTCTGCCTATCACCAAGTTGAACTGACAGCAGACAGCCGGGAGCTGACGACATTCGTCACTCATGACGGACTTTTTCGTTTTCGAAGAGTATGCTTTGGGTTGGCGTCAGCTCCGGCGGCGTTTCAGAGAATGATGACCACGATCCTGGATGGCTGTAAGGGGGTGCTATGTTACATTGACGACGTGATCGTATTCGGCAAGTCCGAAGCAGAGCACAGGGGAAATTTGCAGGAAGTTCTACATCGCATTTCTGCTGCTGGACTTCAGCTTAACCAGAAATGCGAGTTCAACGTGCAAGCGCTCGACTTCCTGGGACACACCGTGAGTGCAGAAGGACTAACCCCTCTTCACTCCAAAGTAGAAGCGGTGGCTAAAGCTCCAGTACCAAAAGATGCAGCTGCTTTGCGGTCGTTCTTGGGACTTGTCGGATACTACGCAAGATTTTTGCCAAATTATGCAGAAGTAGTAGAGCCTCTAAGGAAGCTGTTGCGTCAAGAGGTCCCATTTATATGGAACAAAGAAGCAGAACAGAGTTTCGAGAAAGTCAAGACATCGCTCTCTACATGCGGTGCTATCAAGATGTTTGATCCTGCACTACCGGTAGTTGTCACTGCAGATGCATCTATGTATGGGCTCGGTGCTGTGCTTCAGCAGGGTGTTGGCGATGACTTGAGAACAGTGGCGTTTGCCTCACGAACACTCTCACCGGCTGAACGGAAGTACTCCGTAGGAGAGAAGGAGGCCCTTGCCTGCGTGTGGGCGTGCGAGCATTGGCACGTGTTTCTCTGGGGACGGCGGTTCAAGCTACGCACGGATCATCAAGCGCTAGTAACTCTCCTGTCCTCTCAAGGGAATGGCCGAAGGCCACTGAGGATCTCAAGGTGGTCATCTCGCCTTCTTTATTACAACTTCGAAGTTGCATATCACCGAGGAAGCGACAACAAAGTAGCAGATGCTCTGTCAAGGTTGCCATTACCTACCGGTCAGGAAGAAGAGGAAGAAATTGTATCATTCGTGTCATCTTGCATCACAAAGCATGAACTACAAGAGGCTGCACAGAAGGATGAGACATTACAACTTGTCATGAAGTACATCTCAACCAGGTGGCCCGACAAGAAAAGCTTGGCTTCCAAGTTACTTCCATTCTTCCGAGTGAGAGACGAGTTGGCAGTGGTGGACAACTTGCTTCTGCGAGGAGAACGACTAGTCATCCCAGCGTCGCTGATGGCCACCATGATTGAGCTGGCACACGAGACCCATCCTGGCATTGTCAGGACCAAGCAAAGGTTGCGCGAGCGATATTGGTGGCCGGGTCTCGACCAACAGGTTGAGCAAGTCATCAGGAACTGCTGTGAATGCCAGTCTGCAGACAAGTCTGCCAAACCCGTCACCGCACCACTTCAGCCAATTCCGCTTCCAGAACGGGCCTGGCAGAAGCTGGCTCTGGATATTGTTGGGCCATTCACCAGAACTGGGAGTGGACACGAGTATGCCATTACCTTGGTAGACTTCTACTCAAAGTGGCCAGAGGTATGCTTCGCATCAGTTGTGACAACACAGACGGTGATTAAATTTTTATCTGCTACGTTTAGCAGAGAAGGCTACCCAGATGAAATTCTGACGGACCATGGGTCGCAGTTCAAGTCGGCAGCCTTTGAAGACTTCCTGAGAGAACGAGGAATTTGTCACCGCTGCTCGTCAGTGTATTACCCACAGTGCAACGGACAGGTGGAGCGGTTTAACAAGGTCTTCAAGGGGTTCATCCAGGTGGCAGCACTGGAGCATCGGCCTCTTGAAGTGGCCGTCCTGGAGTACCTGGGCGTTTACAGGTGCACACCTCATGCCACAACTGGGGTGCCCCTGCTCTGCTCCTGCATGGTCGAGTTCCTCGGTCGAGGCTGGACGTTGTGGGGTTCCCGTCATCAAAGTTCTTTGTGAACCCTGGCTCCGAATTAGCTGACCTCAGAGCGCGAGTACAGCAGCGGCAGGCTTACAGCAAGCGCTACACGGACTCCAAGAGGGGAGCAAGGGCGCCCACCTTCAAGCCGGGCGATTTCGTCAGGGTCCGCAAGCCAAACATACCGAAGAAAGGGACATCGCATTATACGCGCCCAATGCTTATCACTGGTACACATGGGCCAAGTTCTTACATCCTCAGCGACAACCGGACCTGGAATGCGTCCAAGCTTTCCGGTTGTGGAGAAGCGGGGAAGCGCCTGTCGACAGCATCACAGCAAGCGGCGTCAACGCTGGAGTCGGCTGATGCGGCTGTAGCTGAGATCCCAGAGACTCGTCCCGTGGCTTCTTCGGCGACAACCGAGACCGCGGAGATGGATTCCGTGTCGGCTTCAACGGTACCGACGGTACCCGAGACCTCAGTAGCTTGTTCGGAGTCAGAGGCAGCTTCGGCCCAGGTCAATACAAGAACAACGAGAGCACCTCTGCTGAGGAGAAAGCCTGCCTGGCATAGAGACTTTGCAATGAACTAACTATGTTACTGTTTTTACTATCAGTCATACTGTTCTTTTTTTATTTCTTTGTATTAAGTTTCTTGGGTTGTTGTTTTTAGGGAGGGAATATGTTGTGTCGGCAACATTGTCATTTTGTATATAGAGCATCCACATCGCCATAAAGATCAGATTTCGGGTTCGAAGCTCGCGGCGTACGCATCTCTTCTTCGTGGTCGCTATGCCGGCGACCAGGGCTGCAACATAATAACGTTAAAACTACGAACTTCTGTAGAACACGCTCATAGCAATGAGACACGCTGTGCTCTGCTCAGAATTTGTTTGACACTATCTTCCCGTTTTATTATTTCACATAATTTGACTACTTGACCTTCACAATTTGGAATGTTACGCTCTCGTTGACCTTGCGACTGCCGAGAAATGTTTTAACGAACAGAGTAACACGAAAACGAGAATACGCGCATGCAAAGACGGCGGAGGAAAGAATAACAAAATAACAACAAACACAATTTATTTGGATCGACAGATGTAGCCAGATAAAGGAACTAGAAAACATGAGCCATTTACGTCAAGTTCTTACTTTAATCTCATTTTGTTCACGTGCCAATCATTATAAAGCTAGGCAAACAATCCGAAGCACGCACTTGATCTTACGTTACTGCCATATCCTTACGCAAAAAAGTATGTTACCTACGCCTACGAAATGCCCATAGTCGCACAAACGAGCATACCTTTGAAGTCAGCCTCAGCTGCGCCGTTGCCAGAATATCGTCCGCCAAAGTAAACGTGGCAGCTATACAAAGTCCGACGAGTTGTAGCGTAGGCTCTGATTACTGTTGAAGACGACGAGGACGAAGTAGCAGGCTGACGGCGACGGTGCCAATCGAAGCCGAATGCATTCGTAACTTTTTCGGGTTAAAAAGGGCACGCTATTTCAAGTCAAATAGGCTGTCATTTATTTATTATTCGAGGAAGCCTTCGAGGGGGCGCCAATGAGCGTTAAGGATGGAAGCAAGCTCCTACTTAAAACACACTTTTCCACAATACCAAATCCAGATAGAAAAACGAAAAATTTATAGAGGCGTTCCTAACGTTAATCTAAAACCTCAGTCAAAACTTGAGAGCCACTCCATCCTTTTTATCTAGACTGTCAGTTTGGTCAAACCACGCCTCGGC
This sequence comes from Ixodes ricinus, assembly GCA_037355805.1. Classification (NCBI taxonomy): domain Eukaryota; kingdom Metazoa; phylum Arthropoda; class Arachnida; order Ixodida; family Ixodidae; genus Ixodes; species Ixodes ricinus. The sequence goes on along the minus strand of JAZHYW010019265.1, from coordinate 61,221 downwards.
CTAGCGTGGAAGAGCCGGGTCGACCCGGCCTCCCACCGTAAAGGTGGCCATGGCAACCGTTGTGGAAGTCGACGCTTTAAAGACACCGACATCATATTCCGTGGAAGCAAAGCATTGTAATCACGAAAATTAAAGAAAAAGAAAAGAGTACCCTGGAGGTCTCGGCAAGCGAAGAAATTTAATGGGAAGCGATAGGCCGGTCGCGCAACCCCCTGCAGAAAACAACAAAAGCCAAGGAACGGATTGACGCAAATAAGTACATCGTCCCTATGCGCTTCTGAAGACAGAAATCGATCTTGGACATGGCAAAGACGGCTTTTGGCTAGGTACTGATGAAGTTAGTGTTCAACCCCCAGCTCAAAACCTAAGTGTCCACAAAACAGATCTTTTCACGAACTCAATGAGGGTAACCTATTCGGACCAGGTATACGCCGAACCCGTCATGAAGCTGAGGAGGACCTAATAGAGGGCCTACGATCCAATAAAAATCGAGGCACATCACCTCCACCTGTGGAGCATATCCAAGGGCATGATCAAGGAAGGAATAGGCGAAACAGACGCCGAATTGAAAAGGAGTATGCGCTGCGAGAGCGCAACGGTCTTGGAAGTGCGGCGAATGGACCAAGGTCAGTATGCAATCATTACTTTGGATACCATCGACCGCCCAAACTTGTAAAATACCACGTCAAGCTTTGCAGCGTAGTACGGTACGTGCCGGAGACGCTTGTCTGCTTTCTTTGCCACGCAGACAGTCAAATGCAACGTCACTGCCCAAAACGAGGAGGTTTGTAATAACTGCGGCAGGACACGCTCCGACGGCATGTACGATACAGCCGCGCACTGCACGTCGTACAAGAAGGGTGGTCATTCGGCGACGAATTTATAGTTCCCAGAAAAATAAAAGTGTTTGCAGCGTATCAAGGTTCACAGAGCTCGCCGCCCCCGTAGTCAATCCAGGAAAAGCATGGCGAACACACCGCCAGAAAGATGCAGTGAATTTCCACCACGTAGCACGGCAGAAACGGTAAGCGCGGATACATCGCAAAAAGGTGATCTTTGCCCGAAGCACACGAACAGCAATGAGCGACTGCAATGATTAGGTGAGGAGGAGGAGGAGGGGCATACCCTCCTCTCAGTGCCCTTCCCTCCTCCACCTCAAGAGCTGCGCTCTAAATCGACGTTACAGGAAGTTGTAAATGGCTTTATTTTATTTTTTTTCTGACATAAGTCAAGATGGTTGGTTCTGGGAGTTACAGAAGGGCAAAGATATTGCGTTATAGTCACATTTGTTGTAATTCCCAAAATCTTTGCTTTCTGCTTTGTGCAGCATGACATACTTAATTCATTCCAGTCTACTTCAAACTTGGTGCCTTTAAGCATTGCAGGGTCGAGGTTGCTTGTTCACAGTGTTATGTGCTGCAAGGTTTAAATACAATATGTTTTTTATGGCTTGCAGGGTTCCAATACAAAATGGTCAAAACTGATTTTTGCGATTTATTTGAAGTTTGAAGCCCTCGCGGTAGTTCGTTGCAGCTCATTAACAGCAGGAGATACGAGCCCTTTCTTCCTTCCACATTAGAAGAGCAAATCCCGGAGTCTGTTTTTCACTACTCCAGCAATCATTCCACTACTGTGGATAGGACGGGCACTGTGTACTGCTGTCCTTGAATTGCAACACGCTAGTCATTCCTAGTCATGTCTTGGTCTGTATTGCTCTTTGCAATATGTGTAATACGGAATCTATGTTATATCACAGTGCGTCCTATTTGATTCTGGTTTGTACAAGACTCAGTCATTTGAGTTCTCCCCGATGAAGCTTCGCTATTCCAAGCAGTGTTGCAAGCATTCACTGTTATTCGCAGGATAAAAACTGATTGTTTATGCATTTTTTGGGATAATTTTATTGACGGTCGCGAACTTGAGCCTTGAAAGTGTTGTTCCAAATGCCTTTATTGCGCTTAGTGGTTTTATCATAGAACGTTTATAAGATGTCTAGTCATGCCATTGATTTCTGTGCCATTATGTTTGTGATACCCACAATAAAACATTGGCATTTTCTTTCAGAACTAGTCCGTCTTCATCTATTACAAGGCCCACCCTTGAAGCATGAACTGTCACACCCACAAGGGGCCATAGCATCTTCTTTTATGGGGATAAGTTGTTCCATCAAGTGTAAACTTAACCTGTTATAAGGGGGTGAACTGGGCCAGTTGATTCCTGTTATACATGATGAGGAAAACAGCTCAGAAAACGCCTACTACGAAGAACAAACACAACAGAACGGCACTGTCCTGTCGTGTTTTTTCTTCGTAGTCCGCGTTTTCTGAGCTGTTTTTCTCATCGTGTACATTTAACCCAAAAGTGGATCACAGTTCCCTCTTGAAGAGGGTAAAAGTTGAAACTAGGGGCGTATACTATTGCCTCCAAAATGGGGAAACTGTTCCCTCTATATAGTGCAAAAACCAGCCCCTATAGCAGGTGCTGTTGCCTCTAAGAGGAGGTAAAAGCAGCCCCCACAAATATGCCGTCTTACCTCACAAGGGGGTTGAAATTTCAATCTAAAGGAGGTAAAAGCTGACCTTGAAAGGATGCACTTTTAACCCTATAAGGAACTAAGGTTGCCTCCAACAGGAGGCACTGTTGCACCCTAACGCAGGGGGTAAGTTTGCACTCTCGTTGCATGGGGTAACGTTACCTCCAAAAGGGGTTGCCCTGTGTACAAGTCGGTTACTTCCTTAAAGGGGGACCAGCAGAAATATTCTTCCGCCGGGCGTAAAGTCCTCCTCGCCCTCTTTTTCTCCATTTCCTATTTTACAGCTCCATGGCGGAGCGGAGAGGTATCGTCTTCTTCTAAGAGGATAAGCCTAGGATAAACAGGATTTTTGGCCCCTCGCAAAGCCTTGTCCTCTGGGTGGATGCTTTACGAAGCTGGAAGGCTGCGCCCTGGCAGTCACCCATTTGAGCTTTTAAAATTGTTTGGCTGTTGCCAAACATCCTCGAAACGCCAGCCTATCACGCTGAAATCTACCTCAAACGGTGAACGATCGAAAAGATCAATGTGTACCAGGCACGGGCATGTTAGCGGATCTCTGTTTTTATAGATTGCACACAAATTATTGTGTACCTAATGACTGTTTCACATGCTGCGATTCTCGTCCGAAATCAGTGCGATTTCTAGTAAATATGCGATTAAATTTGCAGTCGCACTGTCGTAGCGGCTCAGCGGCTGATTTCCACCAAGTTGGTATTTTGTCGCACAGTCGGTGCTATCGGTTGCTCGTCAACCAGCCGTCAATTAGCCAGCTTTCCTCTGCGATTGTTGCGTGTTCAAAATAAATTTAGACACCTGAAAGCTTTTGGTTTCATGCTTAATTCTTATTAATTTCTAGTTACGCATTGTATTCGAAAAACATTTGTGTTTATTAAGACGTTTTTGTTGTATTTTAGGCAAAGTCGAACGCGACGCGTCCATGTGCGAAGAGCCGTCTGCGCCGACAGGAATCGTGCGGTTGTTGGAGCATGAGAAACCAAACATTGCGATCGCACTCGCTGCCTCGGCTGTCGCACCGGTTTTGTTTTCGCAGTCGCTGCATGTGAAACAAGCTTCACTCGCAGGATATGATGGCCAACGAAATGTGCATGAAATCTATATGCACATATCGCAACAACCACAAGAGGTGAAAGGGCAGCAAGGGTGGGTGTCGATATTAGGAAGTTTTAGTGTATCGTTTTTAGCTCTCCAATAATGCCCAATTCACACGACGGACCGATCCGCGGACGGATTGATCCCGTGACGACGTGTCCGCGGTTCATCCGTCTCCGAAGCGCATCCACCCAGGGAGACGACGAGCAGACACCAGCGAGGACGGACCTCACCTGTCCGCCCCCCCACAGTGACGCTCAACTCCAACATCGCACAGTGGCGCCGTTGTCCAAAAGAGCAATCTACGTTTGCTACTGCGATAAAGAATCGTACGTTGCTGTTACGTACAGGTCGAGACAAAACACCGTGATAGGCTTCGCGCGAAGCGCCACTAGTTTTACTAATCCAAGGCATGACTGTGACACAGTCATGGTCCTGCTCGAGAAGGGTTCGGCGTAGAAGCGCCAAAGTTCTGGGCTAGCGAAGGGGCGTTTTGAGATGCTTTCACGCACTCCGCGCTTGCGCACAACACTCAAGTACACTACAGTCATAAGAAAGGTCTTGATCTGTGAAATTTATTTTATTTTCAATAATAGGGAGAAGTAATAAAAGGAGGAATACAAAACTGCAATTTTACTTTTTTTTCCGAACTGTGTAAATAATAGGTTTCCAAGTAATATGAAAAAGTAAACGAAATATCAATTCAACTAGTGTAAAGTGCAGTGTACCACTAATATCCCGAGGCCACCAAAAGAGTAATCCACGTGTCAATCGTGCGACTAGTAACTCAAAGTGGTCGAAATCGGGATCAGGTTATCGTTACACAAAAACAAAATCTAATTGTACAAAAAATTACTCTAATATATTAAAAGTGTAAGCAAAACACTACCACCGAAAGCCGACAAATTCTGAGGACACCTAAGCACTTTTTATGACTTGTGAATGCGAAAGCATTCTCGGCGCGGAGAGGAGCGGAAGCGGCCGCAGCGCCTGCAGGGAGTGCGGCTGTGTGCCGCGCAGACCGCCCTGGCTCGCCTCTGACAGCTGAGGCACTCGGTAAGGCAGCGGCGAGAGTGCGAAGCTCGGCGCGACTCGTGCTGAAATCACGTGTCCTCTTATCCTCCCTCGCCCTAGCTGCGGGTACCGTTTGACGATGTTAGACCTCAAAGCGTATACGTTACGCCTAACGTTAGGCCTAACGTCGGGCCTGTGCATACCCCCGTCCCCCATCCCACTGCTCCGCCAGCAGTTTGGATGGCGCCTTAGCAACGGTGACGCCGATGATATAAATCTATATGACGTGTCGCAGCCAGTGGGAATTTATGTACCGTTTCGCTGGTACAGACAACGCCGGCTTCGATCCATGGGACAGTTCATTATTTTGCAATCAAAGGAGAACAGATATAGTGCTGTTGTAATTTACTTACCGCAAATTAAAGTGGGAAGCGCTATGATTAAATTAAATAGCGCTTGAAATAAATTGAATTGCACTTGTATTAAATTGACCACCTTTCAGATTAAAATGAGCGGCAAAAGCTGTAAATTAAACTTTGCATTTCGCATATAGTCTATTTCACCGCGACAAAGAATCTTCTGAATCAGTGGCGGTCAATGCGAGTATACTTGGGCCTGACTACGAGCAGTTCCCCTCTGCAAAGTCAAGATAATTTCAACCCGATATAGCCTCATGATCCCTTTAGTAGCGATACTCGAAGAGCAAAATGGTATACACTGAGAAAATGAGGGAGAGGAGGAGACGAGAGCGCGCGATGACATCAGGAGGCCGAGGTATGATTGGAAAGATTAATTTGTAGACATAAAGCTAACTGTTTTCATCCGCATTGCACACCTCGAACGCATTATAACGCGGAAAGGAGTGTATTGACCTTTCGGAGCTGCAATGTGAGACAGCTGGGCTCTGGCTGCCGGAGGTGGCTCCATATTTTTTAAAGAGCCATCCGCAGACTGTCGCCGAGAAGCAGTGTAAACAGAGAGGGAGGGGGGGAGGTATGAACGCAACCCAGTCATGCACCCTTTGTGTCCATTGCGCTTTCTAAAAGGGCGACCTGGAAGGGAGCTGTCTGGCATTCATATGGCTTTCGCATTTGAACGCGTTCGACGAGTGCAATGAAAAGCAAAGCAGCTAGCTTTATGCATACGCACTAATCTTTCCTGTCCGAACTCGGCAATTCTACTGATAAAATTAAAAGTGCTAACAATACACAAGAGCAATAAAAGAGGCGAACAGGACGAGCGGTTCCTCTCAACTGAAGATTTATTTAAGATTGTCTAAAATAAAAAGAAAAAAACACCGATACAAACACCCTCACTCGCCTAATGACTTCACCCATCGGCACATGTCAATAAATTGATTCCTTTTTTATGCAGAAAAAGTGACGGCTATCTGATGAAGACTTCATGTCCTCTTTCTTCATCGCATGCGCTTCCAGCACTTCCGTTGCAACTTTTTTACTGGCCCTCCTCACAGTCGTAGCGTCTTGAAAGTTGTGATGGCACAGACAATCTGTGCAATGAAAAGGTAGAAGTTCCCATGTTGTTGGTCGCAGTGACAGGTGATGTTCTCGCATCCTCTCTTTACGAACCGTCCTGTCTGGCCATTGTACACCCTACCGCATGTCAGCAGTATTCTGTACGCCACACCCACGTTACATTCCACACATATTTTGGCATGGTTGACGGTGACTATGCGCTCGCCCTTCCCCTTTCTTTGACCCGTGAGCATAGTTTGGCTAACTTGAAAAGGCGCCGAAAACACAAGTGGCACGTTAAATATTTCTGCCACTTTTTGATGTTATGAAAATGTTTAGCATCTAGGGAATGACATCAGGCCCGCGAAAACGAAGCAAAGGAAGTTCTCGAAGCGCATTCATCAAAGAAAGGGGCTACTGAAGGCTGCCTTAGCCAGCAGTCAACTGTTGTGCGACAAGAAGATAATGCTGCTATTAACACATGGGGATTTTTGACGTCATTAGGTGACTTGTTATGTTTTAATTTGAGGTTGTTTGCTTTAGCTGGTTTAAAATAAATGTTCAGTTGGGAGTTTGCGGTCGTCCTCCTAGGATCCCTTATATTGCTTGCGTATTTTTAGCGCTTTTAATTTAATAACTCATGAACCAACTCGCCTCCTTCGCAACTTTAGTTCTTACGTCCCTGCGGGCTCAGGTTTCCTCATCTACCTCACTTTCTCGGCACACAGCTCGTGCCGGTGTCTCAAGTGCACTCATCGAACGCCTTCGAATGCGAGAGCTAATCGCCGGACGCCGGTATTCGGCGTTCCAACGCGTTCGACTAAAGTTCCTAGATAAGAGTCTCCTATAACAGCGACATAATTGGAATCGCCGACCACGTGATAGTGCGGATATTCATCAGGGAATGGCGGCTCATTGAAAAAGAGTGAATTCAATGACCCCATTTTGTTCCTAGGGATTGTGCTTCGTCGTTTGTGTAGTTGTCGTTCTTGTAAATAGAAGCATCAAGGGGATTTACATTCCCGAGTAAAATTGAGACAAAAGCAGCTTGATTTAGGTTTACCCACTGTCATTAAAGTTAGAGATCGGCATTGTGACATCCCTGAGCTCTTGTCTCCTATTTTACTTCAGTTTCGCGGCACATAACAACGTGCAGCCACCTATTCGTCAGCAACAATCTCCATGCGACGAGGAAGCGACAAACCCCGCTGAGGCTGGTACGTGTGGTCGAGGCATCATTTGTGTGAGTGACGCCACCTATCACGAAACTACGCGTTTGTAAACACCGACAACCGAAGTGCATAACTAACGCATTATGGTGTAATACACCAAAACAACACGAACGAAAACGAAGGGAGAACTGGAAGGGACGAGACGTACTGCCCTTCGTTTTCGTCCATGTTGTTTTGGTGTATTACACCACGATGAAAAACCAACTATAACCAACACTAGCCATTTATAAGCAACGCAGTACAGAAATCAGCAATTGTGGGGTTCGCAAGATACATTCAAGTGATTAAAGTGTGGTTCTAGCCTCATAGTTAGTCAGAGATAAGCCACCTTTACATCATATACAAAGAAAAAGAAGGAAATATAAGTCCGAAGTGAAACATATCTAAGGCAGTTAATATAGTAGAGTGTCCCACCCCGAGAACTAGCAGTTCAAAACGCGCACATTAAACAATATAATTTAAAAAAAAATAACTTACAGGTTCAAGGACTCGTCTGCATTCATCATCTGGTAACATGAACATATTGGAACCTTTGTGCAAGTCACCCAACAATTTCCCACACTCATTCTGTCATAATCCTGAAAAAAGGAACGTTATAAGAATTGGCATAAGATTATGGTATATATATATATATATATATATATATATATATATATATATATATATATATATACATACATATATAGGACGTTTTGGGCGCGCACAAAATATTGCCGCGTTCATGATCGAGAATAACCGCTCTCCTTACATCTAGAAGATTCAGCTATACTCTTACCCCAAGTGAAGACGATCATGATACCTGAATGACCTTCCTTACACAGTCTCGCTCTAGCTCACTCCGGAACATTTTACACTTTGTTTGATGAAGGAACCAATCAGTAACCGTCCAAACCGCACCATCATTGTGTTCGTCAAGATTCTGTACGTGTTCTAGCTATCATGGTTGAACCAACCAAACAATAAAGGCCTAGTAACTTGAAATAAAACGAAGTATAGGCCGAATATTCGAGATGCTGAGTGTAGTAGATAAGGAGCTGACCGTGGCCGTGCCGACTCACCCAGAACTCTCACGACGTCGAGGCATATTCTCTCTCTCACACTTTCTAGCTTTAGCCAACTGTCACGCCGACGGCGCGACGTTCGCTTCGAACCTCAATTTTACTTTTTATTTCTGGCCCAATTTCGTCTACTAAGCCCTTATTTTTAGTTCCCGCTCGTCGAGCCTTTTCCCTTTATGAAATTATCACTAATATGATCCTGTATTCTATATTTGATGTCACATTATTTTCAATAATATTAAAAGCCCGTTAGCGACTCACTTTTAAGACACAGCGCAGTAGCGTCTTCGTAAAATCGTCAGAAACACAAGTTAAAAACTTATGTATAAAATATTTATTGTTTTTCTAACTACTGAATGAATTATCACAGCAATAAGGTGATCTGGCGGGCTAGTTGGTTTTCCATCATCAGGATACATACCGCAAAACAACAAGGATGAAAGGACAAAGGAGACAGGAGCATATAGAGCGCTTCTCCTGTCTCCCTCTTCCTTTCTTCCTTGTTGTTTTGCGCTATAGATCCTCACGATTACCTAAGTCAACGCATTTATCAATTCGGAAAAATTGCCCTAATATTTTTGCGGGAATTTGTGCAGCGTGTGTGACCTCTTGTTTAACATGCTACTTTGCGCATCTATTATGAGACATTTGTGTGTGTTGATGCAGCAATGACAATATGTTTCCGCATCAAATATCGAACACATCAATGATAGAATGTAACTGCCTACAGCAGGTCGGTGGTTTTCTGAGTAGGAGCAGAAGTCGCCCGGTCGATTGTTGGGAGGGGGGCGGGACTCCATGCAGTGCGAAGGAAACATTAACATGTTTTCTTACATGATTAAAGCAGTGTTACCAAAATAATACAAATAATGGAGCCAGGAAGTCTAAAAACGGCACGCGGCGTTAAAAGCGCTGTGTCGAAAACGAACAACGTTTAAGAGAAACAAAGAAAAATAGAGTCAGAGAAAGAGAAGGATCGTGCAACGTCGCTATTTAGCGCAAAGTATAGGAAGCTGGTGTTTGAAACAGGAAATAGAAATTTCTTCTCACCCATGCCCCTTTCCTCTCAAATAATATTTTCCCCATCGCTTAAATTGGATCAGGTGCGACACGTGACCGTCGCATTCCCATCATCCTGCACGATTCGGTAGTCTGCTTCAGAGGGGCCCCATTTTTTGTGCAAGGTAGCGACTGTAGAAAATATTCTGGTCGTAAAATAACTCTTAAGATGAGGTAGCACACCTCATTCATCATACGCCATACACTATTGAGGCACTAAAGCGTAAACGTATTTGTTGTTGGGCCAGTTGGTGATGCACGTTTTGAACAGAGGTTCTAAACGGTAAAAAGGCAAACAAAAGAAAGAAGACATACACAAACGCTACTAACAACTGTATTTGAAAAAAAGAAAACGACAGAAGTACGTAAGCAGGTAAATGAACCGTGGTCCTTCCAATGAATCAATGCATCAAAGTTTTACGAACCCGACGCAAGCCAACATAAACGGAGAAGCCAGGATTTGAACTCTGGGCCTCGCTTTGTCCGGTCAGGTGTGCTGACCACACGCACACGCACGCGCAGACACACACGCACACGCACACACGCACACGCAAAAACAAGCACACACGCACAAACGTACGCGCGTACACAAACACACACGCACACGCACGCACACACACACACACACGGACAAACACACACACATGCACGCACACATGCACACAGAGACACACGCACACACGCACACACACAGACGCGCGCGCGCACACACACACGCGCACGCACCTGTACGTACGTGCGTGTACGCGTGTGTGAGTGTGAGTGTGTGTGTACGCACACGCACACACACACACGCAAGCATACACACACACGCACGCACACACGCACACACCACACACACGTGCAGACAGACACACACACGCGCGCGCGTGTGTGTACCTGCGTGCGTGTTTGTGCGTGTACGCGATTGCGTGTGCGTGTGTGTACACACGCACACGCACACACACACGCACAAGCACGCACGCACGCACGCACACACACACACACACACACACACACACACACACACACGCACACACACATGCGCGCAGACACATATGCACGCACGTATACACACGCACGCACGCACACATACGCACACATACACACACGCACGTATGCACACACGCACACTCACACGCACACACGTATGAATGCACATACACACACATACATACGCACACAAACACGAACACACACAAACACACGAACGAACGAACGTACACGTACACACGCACACACAAACGCAAGCACGTGCGCACACACACACTCACACACACACTTCCCACAGGCACACGCACCCGTACACAAACACATGCACACACACAAACATACACGCACGCACGCAGGCACAAACACACACGCACGCAAACAAACACACACGCGCGCGCGCATGTGTAGTGCACATGCGCGCGCAGTGCGCATGCGTACGCATGTGTACGCATGTGTACGCAATGCGCATGTGTACTACACATGCGCGCGCACTGCGCGGGCATGTGTACTACATTCGCAGGCAATATGAAGGTGGACGCCCTACCGTCGGCCGCTCCGTGCTATCAGCGCCATGACGCGGCCGCCGTGGCAGCCGCGTCATGGTGCTGATAGCGCGGAGCGGTCGACGCTCCGGCGTTCACCTTCATATTGCCTGCGGGTGTACGTGCGTGCACGCGCGTGCGTGTGCGTGTGTCTGTACGCACACGCACACACATACGGACGCGCACGCACACGCACACGCACGCACGCACGCTATATATATATATATATATATATATATATATATATATATATATATATATATATATATGATTACGTGTATCGTCATATAAGCTATGCATGCACCGGCACAGATACCAGCGGCTGTGGCCTGCCAAGAGGAATTCCTTGTTGGCTGTTTCCCGATGAGAAGGTATGACTTCGCTGCCTTTCATTTCGCGCCCTGGGATCCCAATGGTGCCATGGACTCTGATAAGGATAGGATTTGCAATTCGTAAGCCGCACCCTTGTCGTCTTCTGCTTTATGGGTCTTACAAAAATCCGCAAAATTTGAATAAATGTCGAACTCATAGCTTATATTCACGAAGTGTCGCATATGATTTATTCTACGGATGTGCGTTCTGCGTTTGTGGCTCAGTCGTTAAAGAGACAGAAAAAAGGTGTTAAAGAGTTCTTTTAAATCGGAGAACCGAGTTTTTAGATGTTTACGAAAGGTGAATGAAGAGTTTTATAGGGCAGATTTCGTTTTGTTGGAAAACGACGAATCAGGAAAGTCCGAAGCGTTTCCGATTAATGCCTTCAACGGAAAAAAGAGACAACACGGTTGGCTTCCTTTTTCTTTCTTTCGAAGGGTCGTTTAACTCCAGTCGGTTCTCTTTAACGAAACTTTGGAAAGAGTGCGAGTTTCCCTGCTGTAGTTAACAGGATTACGAGTTCTAGTGAGAGTTCTTTATGCATAAAGTTATTGCCTAATTATCCCAAAGTGTATGTGCCCTTCAGGATGGTAGTTAACGAGAAGCCCTATAGGCAGAAAATAGTTTCTGGTTTTATCCAAGGTTGTCTTAAGGCCGTTTGTTGCTCAAGCCCCTTTGTGTTGAAGAGTGCTGACCAGTTGCTGACTGATATTCAACCGCTCCACTGTAAGCCGGTAAAGGTGTTTTCGTTAGGTATTAAGGATTTGATTTACTCTTTAGATCATGCTATTTTGCTTTGAAGACTAAGGGCGTTACTTGAGAAAAATTTGGTTCGGTTCCAGTCACAGTCTGGCATCGATGTCGGATTTTCTTTAATCTGGTCGAGCTTTATTTTAGGTCTACTGTGACAAATATCCAAGGGAAAATGTTTTTTGCAGAAGAAAGTTGAATCATCGTTGGTTCCCGAATAGCCACTCTTCAGTCTGAAGTACAACTAAGGATTATCGACTTCTTTATAGGTAATTTGCTTACACAGCTTTCTGCTGTTGTTGTGCTAACTCGTACGTATGTAGACGATATTTTGGTGTGCACATTGGACTCGGCTGTTGGAAATGTTATCACGGCCCGGTTTTGGCAAGCGGCTCCTGAGTTATCAGTCTTAGTAGTAGAGGCCCGGAGTGGTCGTCTGCAGTTTTTAGGATACCATTTTTTTTGGTTCAAAATTGTCTCTGCTGGGAGTTTGGAAAGGAGAACTCTGATCCCCTTTTGTCTCGGTTTAGTTCTCACTAGAGAACTGTAAAGCAGTTTGTGGTCGAATGTGTGCTCTTAAATTCACTAAACGTCTGCTGTGTACATACACCCTTTGGGTCATGGGTCGGGAAAAGAGATACGAAGACTGTATTTTAGAGCGCATCTCTTAGGCGCCCCTTTCCAGCTCGAGCGGCGTCGGCGTAACCGCGCGGTTCATTACGGGAAATGTCCCAAAATCACCTCGCGGTACCGTCATGACGTCACTCGTGACGTCACGTGTGACTTCACGATGATTCTGCGCGGTGCATTATGAGACATTTCCCATGTTGCAACGCGCGGGGAGGGAGGAGGAGGGGGAGGAGTGACGAAGATAGAAGGGAAGAGCGGAGGAGGAGCGATGAGGAGTAGGAGGACGAGGAGTAGTAGCAGGGAGGATGAGGAGGGAGGAGGAGTATACTCTTTATTTAGTACTCTTCCCTCCTCCTCCTCAAAAGCTGTGGTCGAATTTAGCGTTAAAGGGTGTTGTTAACGTCTTTCATTGTTTTGGCTGGTTATGCTATGATTTTTTATCTTCTGTTGTCATGCGGTTGCTAAAGCGCCGTGATATCTTAGGAGCTGACACAATTATTAAGAGAAAGGTTGTCTGTATTTCATATTCCCATGACATGTCTAATAACCTGAATGCCTTGGCGGGGACTTACGGTATTACTGTAGTTTTTAGAGCGCAGCTCTTAGGCGCCCGTTTCCGGCTTGAGCGGCGTCGGCGTCGCCGAAGCCGTCGGCGTCAACCGCGCGGTGCATGATGGGTAAATTTCCGCGCTAAATTTAGCGGAAATTTCTCCGCTAAGTCTAGCGGAAAATTTTCCCTCTAGCGGAAAGTTTTCCCCGCTAAATCTAGCGAAAAATTTTCCCAGCTAAATTTAGCGAAAAATTTTTCCCACTAAATCTAGCGGAAAATGTTCCCCTCCCCCGGCCCCTCGAGGTCACGTGGACCCCAGGCCACGTGACCCCCTGGTCACGTGACCCCCCCGCGTGCCTTCCTCCTCCTCAAGAGCTGCGCTCTGATTCGGCGTTACGGGGAGTTGTAAACGGCTTTCATTTTTAACCCAATTTTCCTCTGGACAGATTAACTCCTTTTTCGGTGGAGAGAAGCGGCTGTAGTAAGAATCATTGGGAAACTTCTGTAAGTTGTGAACTTGGCATAGTGTACAAAATTCCCGTAAAATGTGGTTCTTGCTTTGTTGGCCAGACTGCTTGGTGTATAATGATCAACTGTGTAATTACTAGAGAGCTGTCAAAAATAGCAACGTGGCTTCTGTGTTCGCCAAACGCATGTCCGAGTGCATTGATTATTGTGTTGGGTGGCAAGACAGAGATTATATGTAAGAAAAATGAGGAATATAAACATTTTCTAAAGGAGTCGTTGATGATTTCAGTAAATAGTGTTTGTTTAAGCAATATGCCTGTTGCACTTACTAACCCTATTAAGACGTTTCTTAGCACTTAATTTTTTTTTATCGGGTCGACCGCCGGGGGGGGGGGGGGAGAAAATGGTGTCACAGCTTATTTTGCTGGTTGCTTTGTATTGGTGGCTTGCCTTGAGAGACGACGTTGGCTCCTTCGGGCCGTCCCAGTGTCCCTGCAAACTAATGTAATCTTTTCGGTCGCCGGCGTCTTTTGTTCTCTTGCTGTTGGCTCTTATCTGCCACGGGTGTGTAACCTCGGGCAGCGTGTGTCTTCTTATCGGGTTGTGGGCCTATTTAGGGAGGTGTTCTGGAAAAACTTGTCTTTAACTGGGTTTAGAGTTCCTTTTTGTTCGTTCCTTTTTGTCCCTTCACTCCAGAGTTATTATGTATTTCCTTGACCAGCTGGGCTGCCTACTTGGTTTAATTTAATTTGACCTGTTTCACAATTTGTTGGCCTTTTCAGCTCCGCATTTTGGAGTCGGAAGCGGCAGCTGTGGAAACGGTGGGTGGCTCTGCGCTGGTCTGAAATCTGACGCAGGAGTTCAATGCTGGCTGTTTGCCATTTACGGACCCAACGCAAGCTTCAAAATGATCGGGAATCTCGTAAATTCCGACGATTCTGGCTTCGTAAAAATACTGCTTCGGCGTTTCTTGGGAGGGGCATGCCAGGCTTGAATTTGAACTTGAAGACTGCGATGCAAGAGGGCGCAAAATTATTCTGTGAATTGATTGTGTGAATTGAGCTTCCTATACACCCAGGCATGAACGTTGCCCCAGTTAGCCCGCGCCACCACCACCGCTGTGATCATGCGGGTGCCAGCGCAACGAGAAGTCCGTGCTCTGATGGGGCGCTTTCACTCTCCGTTGCAAGTCGTGCCCTCGTACTCCGGCTCCGGAACACTGCAGCGGACAAATCTGCTCATAACTGATCACTGATCCCCTGTTCAACAAGACAAGTGACGAAAAACGGAAGCTTTGCCCGGAAGTCAAGAGCGAGAAAATTAGGATGTGCACGACAACACCAGCAAGTATCTGGCCCGCCATCAGACTCTCTTTGTGACCTATTGCTCGACTGAGGTCTAGTCTGTGTTCAAGGAGCACCAAGTGTATAATATTTTTAAATGTTTAAACAATTATTCTACTAACAGTACCAACGTGAAAGTGGTGGGGCCTGAATATAACGCTTCGCCACATGAAAGTGTCTGGCCTACATAGCACGCGCCGCCGTATTTAGTCTGAGAGCCACGCTTTGTCGATGTATTCTGCCGCAGAAGAAATAAATCCTACAGTATTATGCAGGCCAATGTAAAATAATTTGAATTGCATATATGTTTACCATCGATTTTATATTTATTCGGCGTGGGTGTCGATGCTCCGCGCGGCCTCTACACGGGTGAGGTAAACCGCCGTCTCGGAATGGGCCCACCGCGGTTATGAAACCTCATCACACGGATCTCAAGTTTCGTTAACTTTCCGAGCTCTCGGTCAAACGCACACCTTAAGAAGTTCCACCGTTTCAACTAATCACCTGCAAATGCGTCGAAATATATTCTTAGTATCGTCATAGAAGAAATGCTGACACTACTATGAGTGCTGCGGTTTCTAATTTCTATTGTACATAGAGTAGTCACGAAATAAAACGGAAACGGTGTTTCCGCTGGGCTATACACCCCCTATGCATGGCGGGGGCAGCGAGAGTATGGCTCCTGCTTCGATGCGGTAACCCTCACTCAATGCATCTCAAACCTCGGCGTTGCCGCTCTATAATCCACCTTGCTAAAACTGTGAAGTGCACGTAATGACAACGCCAGGTTAGGTAGAAAGGATAAGCACTAGGTATCTTAGAGGGAAGAGCAACCTCCTCTCCTCTCCCGGCATTACTTCGATAATACTGCGCTGTTTCAGTGAGACGCAGTATATGTGACATAGCATGGGTTAAAACCATGTAACCGCAGTTCGCATTTCATTCCGTGCTGGTTGTAAGTCAGTACGTGGGCGGTTAGTATAAAAGTGCTTTGGGTATAATTTAAAATATCGCAATCCGCTTAGTTTTGCACAAATCAAAGTTATCCATCTCGCAGTACTTCTAGTGTTATATTTGTCACATAGGTCTAGTCCTAGAGGGATGCATTGGTCCGCCTTGAGACTGAGTCGGTAAACATCTGCCAACCAGCATGTGCGCAATCTGCCTGTTCCTAGAAAGTTTCAAAAAATAAGTAATTTTGACTGAAGAGCGACATAGAAATTCCCGAAACGAGCCATCCATTTTATAGATGCATTTTCAAAGTTCCTTTAAAATGTGCTGCTATGAATTTACGCGCACATACTCTAATATTGTGCTTCTTGGCTTGCTTTCGGATATACCCTGATTCAGCCCTCTTCCTTCTGAAATTAATCCGGTTACTTGATCAAAAAATAAGATCCAAAATCACCCAGACGTGATTTTTTTCGCCCTACTTTATCCTAGGGATGGCTAGGCCTTCCTGGAAGATGTCTAAAAATTGGAAAGAATTACGGCTTTTAAGATGTCTTTGACGATGTGCTCTGTACCTCCACCGACAGAAAATTCTTCAAGTGCTGACCACTCCATAAAACACTATTGAGAGGAAGTTCCCCAGTAAGCATTCTCAAGCTTCAAACAATACGTCAGAAGACAAGCAGGACGATTGCCCAACTTTAAAATATTTGGCAAGTGGTGGCTTCTATATCCGTTCCGGATGACCTGCCACGAAAGTATTTGAAACATTTATGGATGACCAAGGGACAGGTTCACATAAGCAAGGGTGCCGAGGCTGAGCCAAACTGTTTCACTTCACTTGTATTGAACATAAGCAACCGAACAGAAAAAGAAAACGCTCGACGAGCATCCCTCTTGTATGCCGTCTGCATCTCGCCACATTTTATTCTGAGCATTTAAACTTTCTAAATCTGAGAGCGTGGTAGGCGTTGAGTAGTTAGGCCTTCCGATTCTCCATGCATCACATAAATTGGGGAGATAAAAAAAGTGGTGCGCCTGAATATTCAGGCAGCCTGAGAGTTGTCAGCCTTTCAGATGAGCGACACGTCTACTGTGGGTGATAATTTAAACCAGTGCACTGCTCATGTAGGTCTGGGGCTTTATATCGGGAAGATTGAAATTAAGTGAACAGTAATAATGCAGTATTAGGGGCTTATGGTGTTTCTGGTTCTTGACGGCCTGCCCACAGACCTTGTGATGTTTGCGATAAACGTCCAAGATTAGTGCTCCACGTGAAAGGGCGTTCTTTTTAAGGGCAATCAACATAGTGGCTAAAAGTAAAAAAAAACATTAAAAAAATTTACCAGCAGAGCGAATGTCAGAGATAACTATAATCAAGAGCATTCATCTGTTCATTTTTTTTTTTCACAGAGTCCGAAAACAAGTCAGCGCCAAACAAACGGATGTGGAGATAGGACAAGATCAACTATTTTATCCTTCTGGCCTCTTTAGTGCTCATTCTTGTCTTGGCTCGTGTACCAGCCGGCTCATTTTACTATATTTATTTTATTTTATATAGTGTCTCGGGTGCTCAAAGCAAAATCAAGAATAGTTGGTGTTTGGAGCTTTTTATTGTTATGTGTGCATGCCCTATTGAAACAATTCGTCAAAAATGTCTAGTGACATCCGGTCAAAACTGGTGAAGTTTTACAAGTTTTTATCCAAAACCAGCATAGTTTACCAGTCTTCGCTGAA
The DNA here is from genome assembly GCA_037355805.1 of Ixodes ricinus. Classification (NCBI taxonomy): domain Eukaryota; kingdom Metazoa; phylum Arthropoda; class Arachnida; order Ixodida; family Ixodidae; genus Ixodes; species Ixodes ricinus. The sequence goes on along the minus strand of JAZHYW010019265.1, from coordinate 43,425 downwards.
AGGTTTGCCGCCAGAAACCCTCGGTTACCAGATTTTATTTGAAGTTTTACCGGCAGCTACTTTCAGTTACCAGGTTTCGCTGGAAGTTCTACCGGCAGCCACTTTCGTTTACCAGACGACCCGAGTTTGCTGGATGTTTTACCGGCTCGCACTCGTTTAACCGTTCACCGAAGTTCACTGGAAGGCGACGCGGGGGTAACGAATAATGCCGTGACGAGCCGGGAACTGCGTGTGTAAAAATGGTGCCTAGAATGAAGCATGGATGCGCCCCCATGCACCCTATCTTCCTCGCGTTGGGTGAGTGTGGAAATTGTGAGCGGAACGTTTAGCTGTTTTTTTTATTTTTTTTAAGGAAATCGTTTTTTTCTCCGTAAACAAGCGCAAATTGAATGCACGCCAACGAACGGACGCTCACTGTCGCCTTCCTCCCGTTCCATGTGTGCGACCTAGATCTTCTATAGCAGCTGGGTGTGCGGATGAAAAACATATATTTCAGTTGCCTGTTGCTTGAGTCTCTTCCTCCATCCGGCTTCAGAAATCCAGCTGAGAAACGAAGACGGCGGAGACGTCGCTGTGATGGCATTAAGGGCGACACTGTGACTGTGCTCATGATTTTTCAATGGCCACAAATATCGGGCGCGCATTCGTGGTTTTCGGTAGACGTGCTACTGTGCGTGTGTCCGTGTGGTGTGCCTGGTAGGTTTTATTTTTTGAAAAACCGTACACCCAGGAATGTACACAGCGGCATTGTGAGTACCTTGAAAGATATTTTTTGCGACAAAGAACTTGGTTGTTCCTATTTGGTCTGATTGTTTTGTCTACAGCTGTACAAATTGTTTCATTGGTGTCGACTCTGTGGAATAAAGACATGAAGATTTCAAAGTTACATGGACTAACCGTTCTAATTGTTACCAAATCGTCCAGATTTTGGTAAGCGTACACCACCCACGGTTCACAGGCTTCTTCCTAAGTGCCTTCCGTTCACGTCCGAAAGAAAAAAAACAAGAAAAACAGTAAGTTCGTGTGAATTCCGGCAAACCCGGTAACGTCCGGTAATATTTTTTGTAAATCCAGGTAAATCCGGCGACTTCCGTTAAATTTCGGCTACAAAGGAAGTGAACAGAGTCTCATAATTAACTATATATAATTTTTACTGGAAATAAAATTCCGGTATTTTTTTTAGTGGAATGAAGTGCCATTGCGGGACATTCCCCGAATACATTGAAGCTTGGAGCATAAATTCTAGTTACATAGAGACTGAAACATGCAATTAGAACTCTTATATTGTTAAAAAACTGCTATAAGCGTGCATCGGTCTGCAGCCTTTTGGCGTGGAATCGGACTCCCTTGCTAAGAAATCGTAGGCCTGGGTGTCATCTTAGTGATCGTTGTTCACTTGAACGTTGTTTTAGTGAATGGAACGGTTCCCGATATGCTTTACTAAAAATATTTGACAGGCCAGAGTAACCACGCTATTTAAACGTCAAAAAATACCGGCATCGCCCGGATATTATTTGGTTCTTGAAGTATTTTCCACCAAAAGCACGCAGTGAGCTGGTTTGGTTGCCAACTGGGTCTTGTAACATGAACATGCAAAAAAATTAGGCCGAAACCTGACCGTTTTGTTTCCATGAAGTGGAAATTATACCAAAACTAATTTTATCTTTATTAAACATATATGGGCAGTGGCCATGGTATGTACACTTGTCACAAAAACATTGTTAGCGACTAAAATTTCCCGGAAACACTTGGCGTAGGAAGTAGCAGCTTTCCTGAAAAGCGTCTTTTATACCTCGCATACTTTTGCTAACATCTCAAGTCTAACCAACCAAAAAGTTACTGTGCGATAAAAACAGTAAAACAACATCAAAATAATGCTTTGCAAATCATGTAAACACGTAGAGAACGGTTTTTGTTCTGTTCGTCGTCTGTTATACGAGAAGGTGCCACGGAGCACCCCAAAGGGGAAGCTTTTACGTAGGGCAAATAAGCATTTAAAACACACGAAAAAAGTTGTGCTTGCCCTTCGGAGAGCCTGCGCCGCGTCGTGGTGCAAAGTGGCAGCCTCTTGTAACGGGCAGTGCAAAAGAAAGAAGACGCTTTTAAAGTGCGTACATGTGCAGTCCGACCACACCCGCGTCGCGGAGGCTTGCCGCGCGCTGCTGGCTATATCATCATTCCCGTCAGAACAAAATAGGCTGGTCTCGTCTGCATAAACTAAAACCGAGATGATTGCCAAGATTTAATATTTAATTTTATTAATAATAAAGTGAGTCTTACATGTGATCGCTTCTGGAACACCAAATACAATATTAAATTTCAACAAATGTTGACCGTCAATGTTTACGCACTACTGGGAATCATTGAATTAAGAGCTGAATTAAGAGTGGTATGCCGGAAAAACAATAACTAGGACTTAGAAGTCGTTTTTTTAATAATTGTTTGTATAGTTTACGTTTGTAATTATGAAGCCGATCCCTTTAATACTAAAATAAAAACGTGCTGGTAATTAATGTTATACACAAAAAAGGTTTAAATATATTAAATTTTTTTTCAAGTTCTTTATAAAAACAAAAGAGAAACGGGTGCAGGCCTGTAAACCTTGAGAATGTTTTTAAAACCTCATTAAAGAACGATTGAAAAACATTAGCAAGCATATTATTTTAGGGAAATAAACCGCATTCTAACGGTACGTTTAAAATATATGCTAACTGATGTGAAATATTAAACATTAAAGGGATAATCAGTTTTCTTTTGCAAGTCATGGTGTGAAAGCCTTTGCTGGATGTAAGTCATATCTAGTATTTAAAAATGTGTTGCTCATGTGTAGGCTTAAGAAAAATATTGATATTATTATGAAGAAGAAAGTATAAAGAGGTATCACTCTAAGATCTAGATATTGCATGTACAAAATTATTTTATTATTTCTCGACAAACAAGCTCCAGACATGGTTACTCTGTTGAAATTTAGCTCCTCCATACTATTGTGTCACCTGTTACAATTCAAACTTCCATGAGAACCCTTGCAGCACACAGTTTTGGGTCAACATTGGATTTGATGATGCAAAGAATGGCCCAAGAATGGCCCAACTGAGCCCTATGTTTCCCTTTATTGGAAGCCCAGTGCCCAATATTAGACTATCAAACCCAATGGTTTTCGAATATTGGTGATACGCTGGCATTGGCTGGTAAGTATTGGACTGTCAAAGCCAATAGATCTCCGATACTGGATATACGCCGGCATAAGCTTTCCAATATGAGACTGTCAGAGCCACTGGCTTTATGATACTGGCTATATGCCGGCTAAAGCTGTCCAATATTTGACTGTCAAAGCCAATCGCTTTCCAATATTGGATATACGCTGGCATAAACGATCCATTATTGAACCGTTCGAGCCAATGTATTTCCAATATTGCCTATACGGCGGCATAACGTGTACAATATTAAACTGTCAGAGCGAATGGCTTTCTGATATTAAATATATGCTGGCTTAAGTTAGTTAATACTAAACCATGGAAATTTCATTAGACGACTTCATTGTGTTTTATGCCACCAAAGCCATAGGCCTCCGACCTTTCAATCTGATTAGCCCGCTATATAGGGATGTACGTCACTCGACCTATAGACTCGCGACCCTCCCATTTTTTTAGCAAGCTCAATGGTGTTCTATATCACCTAGGTCAGTGGTCTCATAATCATTTTAGTGTGGGGGAAAGATAGCCCACACCGACAAGGTGAAGGGCCAACGAAAGATGGAGGGGTGTGGGGGTGTTCAAAAGATTCCGAAGAGAAAAGACCTCACTCTCAATACTTTTCCTAGACTCACAGGTTTTTCCGGTGACATCCTTAAAGTTGCTTTGTTCATATGACTACTTTTAGCTCTGACAGGATGTGATAACAATAAGTAAAGTTACACCACCCCGCCAACGTGCGGGCATTTTTAATACAACAATAGAGCATGTATTTTGTCGTTTGCGTTGCTGAATTCACTCAGGATATAGCCAAGCTCAACGTGCAATTTAAATTTTCAGTTAATTTGACAGTTCATGCCTTTCTCTCGATTTCGATTACAGCACTCTGCTTGTAACACTTATCTTTAAATGGTGATATTTTTTTAAGGCGAAGATCCCGAGCTTGTGGCGCTTTATCTGTAGCAGTTGCTCCTGCTGATCGAGAGTTCTCGGAGCCAAGATGTATCATTCAAAGGAAACCTCGTGCTTGCAGCCTAATACCGCAATTGTTGTACATTACAAAAAGCTGAAAAGCAAAAAAATAAAAACAGAAACAAAAAAGAGAATTAAGTCAGATAATTATAAACTATGTGAATACGTTAAAAAGCATAGCTACTTTTTGAGCGAAAATGAATCGACGAGATGAGATCACCACGACGCACGCCATTTCTAGCGCTCGAGACATGAGAACCGGGACTCGTAGCCGGTTGCCTGCGGGCCGCGCCCCAACAAGTCGCGGGACGCATGTGTCCCACGGGCCGCGTGTTTGAGACCCCTGACCGAGGCTACAGACCCACGACATTCTTTTGTGCACTGCAGACGTAGGAAAGTGGAAGAGAGTCATTCATGCGCTCGCTTGGGGTGGGAATTTTATTTAACCAGCTTTATGGGGCGTATGTCGCCGGTGCTTTGTAACTGCGATCACAAAAGCCTCCTTAGTTGCCTATAGGACTTTTGCAGTTTTCTCCGGCTGCTCTCCCTCCGCATTACCTTACCTCGGCTTTGACGTCATCTCCATCTTCCGTTCTTTTAGGTTTAAAATGTTTTGTCTCTTCCAGCGTTTTTTGTAAGCATATGTATTTGGTAGCGCTAACGTCTTCTACTTTGTCCATGTCCCTGCCATGTTTGTATTTATCTCTACGAGCTGTATTTTTTATATTTAATGTTTCTGTTCATATTTCGTTGTTCTCGACGCAGGCGTAAACGAACATAAAGCCGCCGCTTACGCCGCTACCGGAATGAGTGCTACGGCTGATTTGACGGCAAGTGCGCATTTCGTAAGTGAAAGCAGAGCAACGGCATAGCAATCGCGACGCGAGAGCCCACTGCGCCTCGATCAGGCCGGCCGCGCTCGCTCTGCGGAAATGTGAGCGCGGGACTCTCGAGCACCGTTAGATTACTGAATATGCAAGACACTACAGTGTCGTCGTGAATCCTTTGCCCTTTGAACGGTTGCGAAGCCGTAGCGCTCGGCGTACCCTACGCAGCATCTTTCGAAAACCGTTCGCGCAGCATCGCAGTTTTTTGTCTGCGAGCGTGGGTTATTCATCGTGTGTTGAAAGCCGGAAGATGTATTGTCCGTGGTGTCTTTTGCGTGCAACTTTTTCATAAAAAAACATTTAGCTTTAAAAATCATAATATTAGAATTATTGGTGTATATATATATATATATATATATATATATATATATATATATATATATATATATATATATATATATACATACATATTCATATTTATTTATTTATTGGCGGGACGTCGTCACAAAAACAGGCCGCGCTTAGTTCTACATTTAAAATTATAATGTGAGTTATAAGGAGTAAAACATTGTACCTTCAAACTTGCATCGTTTTGGGTCACTTTTGGCCTGGACAGTTCCTTTTGGAAGTTCAATATTTGGCCTTCGTATAGCTGTCCCGTTCACTCGGTGTTGACAGCGGCAGGGTAGACGCTATGCGTCTTAATCGCGACTACAGAACTTTCCGAGGCCAAAAGCGCTACAAACAACGGACAAAATGTGCGCACTCGTAGACCAATCAGCCGTAGACTTTTAACGCTTGACTCAACGCGGGGAAATGGCAGAAGCGTGATCACGTGGTTTGACGGATGACGCATTAGCCGTTGACAGTCTAGGAAGGCTTGCTTGCGCACCTAGTTTGAAGTGTGGTGCGCCCTGGAGTGGCTTCTGCGAATTCCGCTTCTCTGAAGTAAGTTATATTTCACTCGAAGAGTCCTACACCTATGTCGGCAACAAGAGATTTCTTCAAAGAAGCCCAAGAGTGTACTTGTGTTGCGTCCATAGCTTCTCGTCCCACTAGAGCAACAAACACCGATTTTTGTCCGACAACACCGCAACGTTTCGTATCGCCGATGCTGTCCCGACTCGCAACAACCAACACCCTCGATATTCGTTCCGAGAAGCGCCGACAACGATCGACGACGGACGAGTTCTTGTCTGCTGTTGGACTTGAAGAGCAGCAAGCTGTCCCTCCGAGGTACATCTCTCAGAGACATACTTATCCTCCTCGCCCGCTTGTGCCTTCTGTTGCCTCCCTTCCCACCCTTCTTCTCTTCCTCCCGTGCCTCCAGTGGTTGGCTCCGCCGCTCGAACTTCAGAGAAGTCCTCGGCAGCCACCGATTCTTTCCCGCACCTCCGGTCCTTTTCATTGTTCGTAGTGGTCGCGGGTGCGGCTTGCGCTGTTTGCGCCGGGCGGCCGTGTTGCAGAAAGAAAATTTGCTATGGCTGGTTTTGTTCGCGAAAACTTGCGTGCGCGAGGTGGTGCTTCAAGACGCCGAGGTTCGTGCCCATCCATCAGGATAGACAACCCCAAAGATTCAAGGAGTGGCCAAAGTAAGACCGCTCACCACGAATAGGACACGACGTTCCGTGGTTCTGAATTATCAGCCGTTCTGTGATGATTCAGATGCCGTATTGTCCACCAAACCGCTCTGCCCTCGATCCTTCAAATATGAAGTTATTATAAACATCTTCAAAATCGACGTGAAATTCCGAGGCGCCCATATAGAATTCCTCGAACGACCCAAAAGAGCAACGATTCGGGTATTCTAGCTCGAAAAAAGTTTTGATGTGGAGATTGTCACGACTGCTTGCGAAAAGTCGCCAACGGCAAATGAAGGCAAGCGGAAGCTTTACTCCTCAAGAAATAAAGGAACCGTTTCTGCCTTCACCGTGTTTGTCGGCGCGTTTTATGCCCAAAGAGCAAAGCACGAAAACCACGTCGTAAGACCCAGTTTGTATGTGTATTTCGAGCGTACGGACCACAACTCCAGTCCTACTAGAAAAACAATTTCCGTGTCCCCGTGTTCTGTGTCGTGTCCGCCAGGTGGCACGGCGGACTCCGACAACAGGCTGTCGGTCGGTGTCGTCTGTCGCTCGTTGTCGCGTGTCGCTGTCGTTTCTTGCTGCCCGTCGCTCTAGTGGGACGCGGTTATTAGTGTTCTGGTTTGCCAAATGACGGCTTGTGCTACATTGTGTTGATTCTTCACGGAAACTTTTTCTTCTTTTTTTTTGTGTTTGAGCGGCTTGTTCTGCCATGCGCTTGATCGACATATATCTCGGATGACACCTTTCAAGTTCGTTATCATCAACGTAAAATGAGCTGCAACTTGCCACTGGGACAATCCGTCGTCCTTCTACGGATACTCTTCCGGATTGCCTCTAGAATTAGGTAGTGTCTACCTCCTGGCAGCCGGGAAATATTTTTTTCGGAAAGCTCCACCACTAGTACTTCGTTTCAGCTTGGGTCCAGACGCAGCCGATGCTACGAGCGCGAGCATGTGGCCCTTAACAGTGCTTGCACTGCACGAGCGCGCGTGCTTGGCAGCGACACTGGAAAGCCCGGAGCCCGCGCTTGCAGCATCGGCTGCGTCTGGACCCAAGCTGAAACGAAGTATAGTAACCTGCCACTGGCTGTCTTAAATTATATTACAACTGCAGGTAGAATATAATTTTTTTCATTGTCCTCATGCGTTTCGTGGTAACACGTTCCAGGGTCACGTTTCCATAGATACACGCTTCATGCGGGGACACACGTTTCGTCGACATTAACTTTTTCATTGACATTCGTTACACGAATTGCACGTTGTAGGGGCATTTCGTCGCGCGTGTATTCCTGACGCACGTGCTCACCGACCCAGCCCACTCTTTCACGCCACTTCTTGCTGATACTCCAGGGGCTCATTACGAAATACTAGAAAAAAATATTCTGAGTTATTGGAAACATCGTGTGTTGATGAAACGATCTGTCGACGAAACGTCGTTCAATGAACTGATTGCACCGCCAATCAGGGGCAACGTCTGGGTAGAAGCTCGGGGGAAAAAATTCCGACAGCCGCCGGGAAACAGGACACTACCCAAAAATTACACCGGTTGTTGTTTTCATTGAAATCTTCTCAATTGTATAACAGCTGGAGTAAGTACTTCTTCACATATTACAAATTGCTTAGTTTGTTCTCGCCCATAAATTATGCTGTGTGTAATAAACTTTTGTAAGGATTTCAAAACAATCCATTGTGTCTGTTTAACTCTTTCTTTTGCAAACAACTTCGGGAGTGCATTCTGCAAACAGCTGGACGAGTGCAAGGGTGACCCAATATCAGCACCAATGACGGCCAACATTGGATCGGGTAGCGCTCCCAGAATTGTCCAATTTACGCCGGTCTTTACCAATGTGGGTTCACCATTGGCTGGAACCATGGTTTAGCAATGACCCAATATTGGTACCAATGATGGGGCCAACATTGGCTGGAACGATGGTTGAACACTGGCCCAACATTGGCATAAATGACTGGGCCAACGTTGGATAGGGTAGCGCTTCCATTATTGTTTAATATTGAGGCCGGTGTTGCACAATGTTAGGGCAATGTCGACCAACATTGGTGTGCGGCCTGGGAACTTTTTTCTATTAAACCGGGACGTTGTCAATTGAAATCATATAATATGTACCCAATAATTTCTAATTTGTTGTGAGGCCAAGCACAGCGTTTTTGTAAACTGCATGTCTAAAGAGTTTGAAGTACTTAGTTCATTACACGTATTATATGCATCTACATGAGTGCATTCAAAGCCCCAATTATAGTTCTCACCAACATCACAAACTGCATTAATGTAAGCATCTAAAATATTTTGTTAATTAAAAATGCTGCCCCTACTTGAAAAACGTGTGTAAACTTCCAGCGACATCAGGTAAAAATCTCGTCAAGTTTCACCTGTTTCCATCCGAAACCAGCGTAGTTTAACTTTCTTTTGCTGAACTATTTGCCGGCAGGTACTTCTCGGTTACCAGATTTCTGCTGGAAATTTACCCGCAGCCACTTCTCGCTTACTTCAGACGACCCGCCTTGGCTGGGAATATTTACCGGCTGTCACTTTGGTTTTTCTGTTTACCGAACTCTCCTCCTTGGTAAAGCCGACGCGAGGGGAGGAGGAACGACTACAGCCGAGACGAGCCGGGGGCTGGGCGTGTAATTATGGTGCCTAAAACGCAAGCGGGGACTAGTCCTCACGCACCCTCTCTCCCTCGCTTGGGTGAGTGGGAAAAACGAGGGTAGACTTTGTGCTCTTTTCTTTTGAAGGAAAACCGATTTCCCTCCATCAGCGAGAGCAACTCCGGCAACGAAACGGACCCTCTTAGTGTCGACTTCCCGTTTCTGTGTGTGACCTTGCATCTTCTAGAGTAGCGGTATATGCGGATAGAAAAATATATATGTCATTGCCCTTTTGCTTGTGCCTCTTCGTCCGTTCGTCTTTGAATCATCCAGTGAGCGAAAAAGACGCCGGAGACACCGTGACTGTGCCGTGATCTTTAACGGTGGCATAAATCTTGGTTGCGCATTCGTGGTTTTCGGTAAACGTGCAGCTGACAGTGTGTGTGTGTGTACGTGTGGTGCACATGGATGGTTTTATTAGTTGAACTACGGTACATCTAGGAATTTGCCCAGGCCAATGTGGCAATGAACGTTTGGAGCTGACATCGAATCGTCCAGCATATGGACGATTCGCGCATCATAGTACCCACCACGTATTCAGGTTTTCCAAGTGTCTGTTCACGTCCCTGAAACGAAAACACAGTGTCCCGGTGAATACCGGCCAATCCGCTGACTTCCGGTAATCTCTGGTCAATCGGGCCAATTTGGCGACTTCCGCTAAATTCTGGCTTCACCGGAAGTGAAAATAATCCTATAATCATGTAAAATATATTTTTTTTTTACCGGGAATGCAACCCGGCAAAAAAACATTTTCCATAAGGGTAGTGTCGGAATCTTCCGACAGCGGGATCCCTTTGTCAAAAAATCCGTGCTCTGAGAACCAGGTTGCCATTAAGATATAGTCCTCAAAGGGGAAAAAGCGGGGCACAAAACTGGCAGTCTGTCAGATTTCCAAAAATTGCCGTCTCTGCTGATAATTAAATCTATTTAGTTCATTTCCTGGAAACTTAACAAATGAGACGGGTGGAATTGATACCAAATCTCGAAGGAATGTAATTTAAAGCGTCAGAAGAAAAGCTAGATTTGCAAAACTGCATTACCAACTTAATAATAAACGCGTAAACAGAAGTATCGGCTTAAATGTGGTGCAAGTTTCTCACTGAGAGTATTTATTGTGAAGGTGAATTTCAAACACGTACGCTCGTCGGAATAACATTACTCGTGTGCCGTAAACTCTGGGTCTGTGAAGCAAACGACGGGATATGGTTATGCATCCGGATTTCTTGGTTCAAGGATAAATATGGTGAATTGTGCGTTCAGCTTTTATTTCTAACACTTGAAATGTCTTATTTGTTTATGTTATCACTCGATACTACTTTTTTTGATCTATCAAAACATGCACAATTGTGTAAGTTTAAATGGTGGTGGTATTTGTTTTAGTAGGCACACGTAAAAAATGAGGCATACCTAATTCAAAAATTTACTTCAACACCTAAAATCATGATGAAATTAGGCCACCCATCACTGCGTCGCCTCGGAAGGGCATATTCAAATATTTTGAACGCGATGGTATTCCCGGGGCAACCTCATGCGGGCTTTACACTTAGACCAACTTATAGGTCCCTATGGACAAAAGTTCTTGTGGGCTGTCTGCGTAAGCCCATCGTGGGCTGGCTCATACAGGGCTTACGCCCCGGTGGTGCCCACAAGCGGGCACCAATCAGGGCTATGCTTCGCAGGTCCACCTGGAACCCCTGTAGCCCCAGCGGCGGGAGCCCATTTGCCGCCCTATAAGACCCACCGTGGTCCCACGAGGAAAGGCCGCGCCGGCTTTCCAACCAGACCATCATTGGTCTCCCGCGAAAGAAGCCCAGGTTAGGCTGCCCTCGCGCAACGTCATTCACTCACAACATTTTTGCGCTGTCACAAAACTTATATAGGCGCGCAACATCTGTATGTGTGTCCCTACGCATCAACATTTTTAACCGGCCGTGGGTTGGAGAAAAGCGACAATCTACGAACACCCATTACGGACACACAGCGCCTTCGGTGCTTAGTCACTATCAGGGCTTAGTGTGCTCGCCAGACTCAGAGAGAACGCACCTTAGTTGTTATTTCTACTGTCATAGTTATTCATATCGGTGACGAGAAGGATAATCATAATTACAGTACCGTTATGACGCACAATATTCTCGAAATCCGTAATTGTATGTTTTTTTTTTTTATCTGAAGCTGTTAGGAAACTGCGTTTTAGCAATTTGTAGGGCACTTTTCATGTAAACCAGATTTTACCGCTCCAGGTAAGAAACATTATTATAATTGTCAGGGAAATATGAGTACTATGACTGTCCCTTCAGAGTGTCGGTAGCTTCTACGGGAATCTGACGATGCACTGAGAAGAGATCGATCTTAGAAAAAATGGTGCATCATGAAATGGCACAAGTAAATTTTAGAGCGCAGCTCTTAGGCGCTAGTTGCCGGCTTGAGCGGCGCCGGCGTCGGCGTACTGCGCGTGCGGAGATCATGGGAAATGTCCCATAACGCCCGCGCGCGGGACCCATGTGACGTCACGCGTGACGTGTATCGGCCGCGAGGGCCCCGCGCGGTGCATTATGGGACCTTTCCGCATGATGCAAAGCACGGGGAGGAGGAGAACGGGACGAGGACGAGGTGGGGGAGAGAGAGGAGGGGGAGGGAAGAAAGCGGCTGGAAGGAGGCGAGGGAGGGATAGGGGGAGGGAGGGAGCGGAGGAGTGGGAAGTGAAGAGTAGCAGGGAGTGATGAAAGGTGAGGAGGTGGGAGCAGGGGCACACCCCCCTCAGTACCCTCCCCTCCTTCTCCTCCAGAGAGCTGTGCTCTACCCTTGGCATTACGGGGTGTTGTAAACGTTTTATTTTTTTTTAATATGAGGTATTTTGTAGTGTATTTTTGACAGTGATCACTTTTTCCTCGCGTTTCAAACAAAGCTATTCACTACAAGATAAAATATGCGAATAGGAAAACGAGGAAAATGTAGAAGAGGGTAGCAGGAAAGCGGGAATGAGGGAAGAATAGGAGTAGAGCGGCGGAATGGTGCCACGTGAGCGGCTTCCTGCGCCTTGTGTAAATAATTAACTTATCCTATTTTGGCTAAACAAATTGTGAGATCCTGACTCGTAAGCATCAGCGCAAAGTAATTCTTGCCAACACACCAACGATCGACCTCACAACATGAACGACTGTAACCACTGCAACTTATGGCCATGGCATTATCACTAACAGCGATACCCCCGAGCGCCTTAGTTTAACTTATATCTACATAACGCATGCAGGTAATGACTCCTTAAAACACATACCACAAACAACTGCAGCCAGATTGTTTAAGAAACTTATAGAGAGGTTAACAAACAACGGTTGGCAACCGAAATGCCTAGACGATGCCATCGAAACGTTTAGACTCACCGAAGGTCTCAACGAGGATTTTAGTATAGGTATAGTGCTTAGCGAAAGCGAAAACATCGTAAAATGGCTTAAAATGTTGATGCGCATTGCTCAGCAAAGTCACCAGTAGTTGACAAAAAAGGAAGAAAAACGGCACTCATCGAATCATCGTAAAACTTCAAATCCAAGAGCCACGAGACAATACCGCGTGAGACTTAGTCAACTTCAACTGACTATCTGTACCAAAGATGAAGACGCTGAACTGTCGCCATAGTGTACGCAATCTACGCCGGCGACACGCTTGACAAAGGAGACAAAATCAGCCCAACAAACGGCGCAAATACGCTCAGCGAGTGTAGTCTTTGATGACACCAACTATGCACTTGATAATTTTTGCATGAAATAACAGTGTTAAATAAAGACAACGGACCATGAGTTTACCAACAAGCAAGTCAGTTCTGGAACAGAGTGTAAAGCAAGTTTTTCTGCGTATCCATCACAACAGAAGTCGGTCTAGTGAAAAGAGAAAGAAACGAGCCAGAAATAAGAAATATAAAAAATTGAAGCGGATATGTAGGAATGTAACTAACGGCACACAGGATGATAACTTCTAAAAACATAATTAACGAATAAAACATATTTCAATTTCAGGGTCGTAAACAAACTTAACAGAAGACAGAGATTCGGAGTGCATCAACAACTTAATAGATATGTAAAATAATTAAGGGAAAAGCTCATTACATGGTTGGCACCCTGTGCAAAACCCGTGGTTCTGCTAAATGGTATTACCCGGTTTACTTGAAACTTTACTAGAGTAACAAACCACGAAAGGATGCTGTCGAAAATGCACAAGAGAATAGATGGCCTCTGACTCTACGCGAATGGCAGGCGTGCACTTAAAAGAAACGAGATAGAAAACAAAAAGATGACATCGAAAAAAAACGCAAACGAGAAGTACCGACAATATGTTATTCCATATTCAAATGCATATCAACAACATATTTCCATTTTCTTTTCCGAGGTAGGAGTATTAAACTTTACTCTATAGGGGAAAACGACAAAGATACGGGTACAGGCCGCTCGAGAATAAGAAATGCACTCGACAAAGGTTTCGGAGTTATGTTCCTAAAGAGAACGATACCGGACATTTTACGTAACTATATGTGTACAAACGTTGTTGCTCACTTAATTTAACAAACGATCAGTCAGCCATTATGACATCCTATGTTATGGCATATATATCGGGTACCGTGACTTTAAGGAGTTTTAGAACATCGCTACGATAACGCCGATCAAAATACCGGATATTCCGCTGTTGCATTTGCTCAAGAATTGTATTGTTATTGGGTATCGTTACCGCAGTTATTCGAACGATCTACTAAATTCTTTATTGTTTATGCCTCCCTTCAATCCTACGACATCGCCAATTTTAGCGTCGGGCAAATCTGCTGCTACAGGTTCTCTCTCGCTCGAGCTTCGAAACGACATTGAGGTTTTTTTAGCATATATTGATTAGCGCCGTCGTCTCATGCTGTATGGCTCTCAGTACCGCCATCAACAAAACAAACAGTCTGTTGGTGATGTGTGCCAGCAGTTGTGGACTAAATGCTTTCTGTTGCATTTTACAAAAGCTTGAAGTAATGCTTTTGGGAATGACGTTATCAAGGTAGGATGACTTGAGGGCGTCCGAGACCATGACTTTTACTTGAATTTATATTCCCGAATCTCAAATTTGGCGTGAAATAGACATTGTAGAGGCTTTCGGCGTACAGATAAGGGTGGATTGCGCGAAGCGGTTGCTGACGAATGCAATGAGTTCGTATTGTTTTAAGAAAGTACTGTTGCGGAACGACTACGGCTCGAAAAAAGACTGTGTTGCGCCACAGAAAACCCCGCACACAGTGTTTCTCAGGGAATGAACTCCATTCGAATTTAAACGCGCAACCAGAGGGAACGAAATCTTTGGCTGACGTCCAGCCAGAACTGGTTGGAGAGGTACTTGAAAGGAGGAAGCGAGTTTGATTTGAACATATAGATTATTTTTATCCCGCGAATCTGAATATCACGTTTGTTGTCCCCTGTAGATGTAACTGAAAGCGAGAAAGCACGAAAAGTGTCCGACCGGTAGTTACGCCATATCCCCAGGCAGCACAAGTGTTGGGCCAATATAAGAAGAGCATTGGCAAGAAAAGGTCCAATGATGGTCCACTTTAGCCAATCTGCTCCCAATCTCGTTTATGCCATTATGTAGAATTCTTTAGTGATGGCCCAGCTTCTCCAATGACCACATTACGTACTGGAAGCACATTGCCTAAAATGGGCGATCTTGGCTCTGTCAGTTCCATTCGCTTGCGAATATTGCATGAACACTGGCAAAATATGGCAATGTTCGTCTGACAGTCCCATTGGCTTGCGAGTATTGATGAACACTGCATAAAATGGGCAATGTTGGCCTGTCAGTTCGCATTGAAGCCAGCGAATATTAGATGGAAACACCTGGTATAAAATGGGCAATCTTTTTTCTGTCAGGTCCATTGCCGGTGCGAATGTTGGATGAATACCGGTTTAAACCGGACAATGTCGGCCTATCAGTTCCATTGGCTTGCGAATATTTGATGACCGTTGGCGGTAAACCGACAACGTTGGCCTTTTCAGTACCCTCGGCTTGCTAACGTTGCGTTGAACACTGGAATAAAACGGTCAACGCTGGCCCGGTTCGTGACGTTTGCATTCCTAACATTTGATGGGGACTGGCATAAAATGGACACTGTTCGCTTGTATGTGGCATTCTGCTGGCCAATGTGTATATAAACACGAGCTTATGCGGTTTCTGTTGTCCTGTTAGTACCATTGGCTCATCGTCATTTTCACGAACACAGTGGCATAGAATGGGTCACTGTGCGTTAGTCTGTCAATACCACTGGCTTAATAGTAGAAGGAAGTTGAATAGGCTGGTTTAGGTGTAGTCTCGTTCCACTCAACAAGTTGAAATCGCTCAAGCAAGCTGAATTTTATGTAATTTTGTCAAAGCGCGATTCATGTGCTTTTCTGCAAATGCAAACAAGACACTAACAAGGCACAGAAGTCAATGGCGATGTTTCGCTTCTTTCACCGTGCATATCAGGAAGTCGCCAGTGATATGGGCTCATCAGGACCGTCGACTGGAAATAAAAACAAAAAACGATATTTGCGTTATAGAATCAACAACACAACAGATTATCATA
Source organism: Ixodes ricinus (assembly GCA_037355805.1). Classification (NCBI taxonomy): domain Eukaryota; kingdom Metazoa; phylum Arthropoda; class Arachnida; order Ixodida; family Ixodidae; genus Ixodes; species Ixodes ricinus. The sequence continues at coordinate 27,603 of JAZHYW010019265.1, read as the reverse complement.
TGTTGACCTATGATCTTCGATAAAAAAACTTCGTACCGCAATTACGCGATTGTGGACCGCACCTCGTTTCGCGTGCGAGCACTTCTTTGCGATTGACTTGAAGAAGACATTATATTGTAGAATGTATACAACGACGGCTCTATGACTTACGGCACTGTTGACGTCACAATGAGATCCCTAATGCCTCCCACGTGGCGGCAAGACACCGTTAGCAGACGACAATGTTGGTCTTCATTTAGAGTCTAGCCTCTTTTTCCGTATTTGATTATCATTGTCTTTATTTATACGAAACGTTGATTTCGAAGCTTCTGTCTGCTGTCCCTTTTCGTCCTCTTGTTGTAGAGTTAGCATGTCTAAAAACAATCTCTGCTGTCAGTTGTTGGAAACCTGACAGTGCTAGCAGAGACAAGGCGAATTGGAGGGGGAGGGTTACGCCGGCGGCCTCGGAACGGCTTTGGGCAGCGAGGGTATTGAGAGAACAGTTTCCCCCGTCCCCTCCCCCCAACCCGTTTTCCCACGCCGTCACTCATCTCTCCCGGCCCCACGTAGGGGCGAAGAGGACCAAGGCTCTGAGGGAGGAGGACACTGCGCGTTCGCTAAAAGTGCCGGGGAAGCCACGCGCCGGCCGGACCAGTCATCACCCGTACCGGTCTCTGTGCGGTTACGGGAGAGAGCGTGATCCCGAGATTAGAAATAGAGCTGCGATGGTTCACCGAACTTCTTAGCTTCTCTACACTTAACAAGGTGATGGAGTCCACCGCCCGAAACACGCACACACACACGCACACACACGCGTATAGCGGGATCAAGCAACGCGCGCCACACGATGCGTACAGACCGGAAGACGATGGGGATGGTTCCTCAATTTCCAACACGCACATCCGCGAACTGTGGGTGGGTAGATGCGCTTCGCAATTTATGCTTTTTTGTGGCAGCCAGCGCCTTTCAAGGGGAAAGATTGGCAGACAATGTGGAGAACAACACCAAACTGTGTGTTTACGCTGTTCGAGCGCATTGATTCCTTAGCAGACCGTTTTATCGGCGAAGCGGCTTACATCTCCGACAATCACGCCACCCTGTACTGGGAGCCGCGAGTCGTATTTGGTTCAGATCTCCAGGCGTATTTTACGCGAAAAGCCAAGGCGACCTCAGCCTGCGGATTGCCAAGACCATGGATATTCTTCGGGCGCCTACATACCCTGCGATCTTCCTTTGTTGTGCGCATACATTGACCACTGGCTTTCCGACGTACCGAAGACACGACGGACCGCCTTCTTCAAATGAGTGACAAGAGAGGTCTTCCTGACCATTGGGGATAGGTATTTTTGTTGCTACGCAATGTACGTTTGGTCACTATTCGAGGTGTTTGATCCGTGCGAACCTGTTCCCGCAATCTCCGACGAGTTGGGAACGTAATTAACAGCGATCAGCCCGAAAGGCCCCAGTGCTAGCGCGTTTCGTAAGCGCCTTTCATTGTAATAGACCGTGAGATACGCTCTGTTGTTATTTTTCTGTGTTTGAAGTCATGTTTAGCCTTTTTTTATGTTAGAATATGGCTGTCTTCTTGGCATAGATTTGTGCTGTAGTAAAAGTCCCCCCGGTATGCTCAGAGCCGAATGCAACAGAGGCGGAGTTGAGTACTCCTTACTTGCCAAGGGTCGGCTTGTTTGGTGCGTAAGTGGGAGGTTCGTTCAGGGCACTGCGCTCTGCGAGTGTAAATGCCAGTACCTTGTCTTCTACACGACAAGCTATTTTATGTGCGTGATTTATTTTGAATTCTTGACTGATTCACGCATCAAGTCCCGTTAAACCGTCATGCCCTTGCGTATAACGGGGTATTTATTGAACTGTTTATTTAGTAGTGCGTTTGGCACTGGTGAGCTGAAGAGGGACGCAAGCGGTTGGACTTATAAATTGTAAATATTATGGAGTGCACAGATAGCGTACATTTATAGCTACACAGTTGCGTACCGCAAAACCGTAAGCATCTTTAAAACTTGCTCTTCAGACTAACGTAGAAATATCGGCGTGAGCCTAAATGGCGAGATTGGTAAATCTTAAGACTTTTTAAGCTAAACGAAAGGTCGAGGGACGCCATGATGTTGCAAGAATAGAAGCGAACAGCAATTCTCAACATTACTCTTCGCACTATTTGATTAATTTTTTAAATCACTATAAATATTTTAATTCTAGGATCGATCGAGAGCTCTGAGTAAGGAAAAGTCCGACGAACAAAGCAACAGTAAACGCCTGCGCCGTCTTGCTCGAAACAGCGTCTTCAACTGAGGCGGGGGGAAGAAAGCACCTGTCAAAGCCAGCATACGGGCTGGAACGGGACTCAAACCTCGACCCGAGCACGCTCGCGCGTCCCAGCGTTTACAGTGCTTTTTCATCACCCAGTCTCAAACCGAGACACTGATTCTAGCAAGCCGGCCTCGGTGTCTCACCTGCGCATCTATTTATTTTAGGAGGCAAGGTACTGGGTTTTTTACATACAAAAATAACGAAAAAATAATTCACTGGACAAGAAAGTTTATAATATGGAAAAGTAAACACAAAAAGTCGGTAGGCCTTTCCGATATTTTATATATGAAGAGCAACTGGAGCCGATTAATTGAATAGTGAATTAAAGGGCGGCGATTAATAACGAAGTCATGTTTTATTTTGATATTCATTATTGGCAAGCGTAAGAGAGAACCGAGAGCCTCTGAAACACTTCACCCGAATCCAAACTCCGCTTTTTGTCTCTTTCAGAAAACCTGTGGCCAGGCCCTGCGCGGGAATCCCTTTGCCTGCAGCCCTTCGCTCCAGCCCTCTGCCTGTCCACTTCCGATCCTGCCGCCGAGTCTGCATAAGTTTCCCCTCGTTTCGCAATTCTTAAATCTTTTTTTCTTTTCGATTAAAATAAATGATGATCTGGTCAAACGTTATGAACAATTCATTTGCATGCTTGGAAATGTTTTCTAAAGTTTTCAGATAGGATAAAATTGCTGCATTTATTAGATTTTTAGTATCAGAAAAAAAAAAAACAGTGCTTGAGGAAAAAGGGCAAGGGACTTGCCGGTTCTCAGTACACTGTGTTTTGTGACGCTGGTTAGAACACTGGCTGAAAAACGGCATTCGATAATGGCATAGACAGCTGGATGCAAAACAATAGCCAGTGTATTAGACTGGATGGCAATATTGGAATACCCAAGAGTTAAGCCAATGTTGCAAGAGTGGCTGCCGATGCGCTGGATGCCAATGTTGGTTCAGCCAACGGTGAAACTCTATGCCAATATTGGATAAAAAGCGCAAACCACGTTGGTCCAAAGTGGGCTAGAACGTTATGAAACCAGTGGTCTAACATTAGCACCAGTCGTTCGACTCACCATTGTATGGGGTATAAGCTTCGAAAATGCCAACGTCAGACAAATATTGGAACCATTTTTTGCCAACATTGGGCCAACAGAGGTCTATCAATGGTGTGTCTGCCTCGGTCTATATATTTCGACCAATTAAGCGGCAGCGCGGCAATGTGCAAGTTTTCCAGGTATAATTGCCGCACTAGAACCAGTTGTGACGCCTTTTTTACCTTTTAAAATAGCCAGAGTACGATTGCATAGCTTTTATAGGCGCTGAAGATGCACTAACGAGAAGATTACGAAACCTCTGTATATGACGTCACTCTCCGAGAAGGAGGGCCTTCAGCAGTTCCTTGGAAATTTATTGCAGCCTCCGACTACAGCGTAAAAAAATTATCTCGATTTTGGAGACCTGGATGCTTAATCAAGAATATATGTGTATTGTTTCTAAAATACAGAATCGATTCCAATTATTTTAAAAGATTCGCTAGCCAATCTTTCCCAAGAACACACTCACCACCAAAAATAGCATACATAAGTTTTCAAATAATTTCGACCAAAGGTCGTTACTCAATTGCTACATCCGACACGCGGCTTGACGTCACGGAGCTGCGGCGGCGCTGCGATCGCGCCGGAGCCGGGGGGTGTGGCAGGGTGTGGGCAAAGGGCGCACGTTTCGCATGGGCGTCATAGCATTTCAGCATGCCGCGAAGCTGTGTTGCCGTTAATAGCACCGAAAAGTACAAGAAAAGTAGCGGAGTGAGTTTCCACAAGTTCCCGGCAGACTCTGAAAGGCACAGAAGGTGGATAATATCCGTGGATCGAAAAGAATCGTCGCCTCGTGCGAACGACCGTTTGTGCGGCAAACACTTTCTTGAAGGCAAGTGCGGCTTCCATTTCAATCTCCGTCCCGAGGCTTGCTTATGTGCAGGGAAAGCGTTGCCTGATCAAGACCACCGGGATTTTGTTCCCATGTGTATTCGCGCACAAAGCATCGGCCAAGCGCTCGTCGGAGGCTCGCTACGCCCGTGCTACCCAGCAGAAGAGGATTGGCGACAGAACGGCAGTGTTGTAGGCGTTACCGGAGAAAAGTAACGAAGTACGTTACTCGATACTTGCAAATAAAAGTAACGCTTTACCGAGCTACGTTGCCTAAAAATAAAAGGAACCCGTTACCGCTACCGATAAAAAGGAACGCACGTTACTTCTGCGTTACTTTTTTTAAATTAAGATTTAGCACATTTTACGGTTTTGACGATACATGTCATATATCAAGAAACATTATGTTCGTGCAGAAACTGAACATAATTACTTTATCTCGTTTTACGGTTTCACCTAAATACTCACGAGAAAAAACGCCAAGAAAAACATGGCTTGACGCCTAAAACACGGAAAAAATTGAAGTGTAATTTCTTTAAGACTTGGGAAGGAGTGACGAGTAACGTAAGTACGTTACCCGTTACTGTGTCGAAAACGTAACGAGTAGGTTACTACGTTATTGAAAAAAGTAACGCGTTACCGGCAACGCCGTTTCTTGTAACGTGTTACCGCCAAGACTGCAGAAAGGACAAAGCGTTACTGCTTGTCATGCCTTGTGGTCATGAGGGTAGGAAAAATATCATACCTTGACTTGAAGACGCTGTGTGTATTTAATCAATTAATGAATACACACACTTCCGCAGACCCACAGACTGCTGATGGCGCCTGCAGTGCGGAAACCGACTCGAAGTAATCGTAGGCCTCGAGAGACTTGTACGCCTGCACCGTGTCGGCCGTGAACTAGCTTGGCGAAAAAACTAAATAAACGACGACATGAGCCGTCGACTTCGGTGGCAGCAACTTTACGTCGGAAGTCCAGCAGGCCTTGTTTACGGCAAGCGGATCGTCGAAGGCAACGCCGTCACCGCACAGTTTGTTTCAATACCGCTGCCGTTCAGGCTCGGGCAGCGAGCTCAAATAGTCGGGCATAGGATACGACATACGTTCTCAGGAAATACGACGCACAAATAAAGATACAACCGTCCCTACAACGACAACAACGAGCGCACGCCATAGAACGCAATGACGAAAACACGGAGAGCCGGGCTGCTCTTGCCCACATAGCTACCGCGCATGCGCGGCCTTGCGGCGTGTTGGTAAACAGAGCCGCTCCGCGTGTCGGTCTATATGATTTCTTAAACTGAAGCTCTATCGGAGTCTTCGGAACCTCGACGCTCAATCGCAGCAACAGCCATCCTTTGGTAAGGTGAATGTAACTATGCCTAATGACAACAGTTGTTCCAGGATCTAACCCGTCGACCACCATGAAGACGACGCAGTTTTAACTGGTCGCCTCACCTTGCAGAAAATGTATTTTAAGGGTACTAATCCGCTTTAAAAACTGCAGTGCCATGTCTCTCCGAAGGTGCTCGTGACACACGACACGTGCGATGGACAGAAACCCTGGAGCGCCTTCTGTACGCACTTCGACCAAGCTGCAGACATAAATAAATGAAGAAACAAATCACAAGACGCTATTTTGGGGCCAGTCCTTTTAGGGACAGTAAAGACTAAAACTGCAAAGTCTACTCGTAAATTCAGCGAAATTTTAACTCTATCGCGCAAGCTCTAGCGGGATGCCCTTGTGACAAGAAGTTAGAAAGTCTACGCGAACCTACGCGCCGTACGGGTGTGCAACACAAAATGAGTTCCTGTGAGAACTCGCCACCGACATCAAACGACGGCACGATTCGTCTACGGAGGTTTTATAAACCAACACTTGATTGAGTTGCCGTTCGACACTTCCTGAATGCCATTGCTGACTCAGAAGTACAATAATTCGTGTGGCTTTCTTCACCTGCCTGCATGCGCGATGCTGTTGCCCGAGTCATGGAGGTGGGTGTGGACAGAGGAGCTGTCATAGCTACCAGTCGAGTTTGCTTTCAGTTTCCATCCGCCGTCTCCTCAACTTTCTTTGCGACAAAGGTGCAAGACATTGGGGTACTGTCGTTCTTTGTTGGCGATGATAACACCAGCGAATAGAATAGAAGTTACACAAAGAGGCGCGGACACTAGGCTTGAATCGAAGTTTTGCAGAGGAACGACGGACGGCCAGAACTGCTGCTTTGATTTTGGTCCGCCGACGTCACCACGTCAAGGGCGTCGGCCAACCCGGCATCGCTCCTAGATCTTGAAGTTCTCATCAACCGGACACATCCTTTTTGCACATCAGGGAAACCACAGGGGATTTTCAGATGATATCGATTTAACAATTTTCTGTGCCGAAATGCACCTTTTGATTTTCGTTATCCTTTAATCCTTTATTTTCTCTTTCTTTCTTTTACTGTAAATATATTTTATTTTTGATTACCCATAGCTGGCAGGTCGGCCTCCTCTTCATCCCGCTCGCAAACCATCTCGGGCAGACTATGACAAAATCCATCTACGAGCAGGGTAAAAGTACGGTGGCACCTACGTGTCGTAGATTACCGCCCATATGCAGGGGCTGTGGTAAGAAAAGGTCACCTCAAAAGTCATAGTAACTGGGCTGGTACCGTGGCAGCAATGATTTGTATTTCGAAAACTGGCGAGAGTTCAACTGATTGACCAAAACTCAGATCAGCTTAAAAATAAGGAGCAGAGAAATGCATTTCAGTAATATTGGTTGCATGGGAAAAAGACGGACTTTTGTAAACGGGAAACTCGATGGTTTTGAATAGAGAATGGTTTTGTACACGTGAGAAAATATCCTTCTCGTGATCCATAACGTAATAGGAACCGCTTGAGTCGTTCAGACATCTAGCTAGACGATTATGCGTACAGCCAAAGCCAATGATATAACAATAATGGAACCATTGCAATTCACATCCAGCTTCGGCAATCAAAAATTTTCGGAAGTGACATATGTTGGATATATATTTTATGAGTATATATTGGGCTTCAACTTTCTGTCAGCCCACGTTATTTCGCTGGACATAAAGAATACGGCCCAAAATATGAACGAGAAAAGCATCATACTGTGCAGACGAGAAGCGTCCCCGGAAAATATTATTGGATGTCTATTGTACTCTAGGTGAACATGTTTCCCCCACACTCCAAAGCCATCTTTCGCATGACTGTTTTCTACATTTGCTCCAGCGGTTTTGTTGTCAGTCAACAACAAGATTTATGTCGCAGCCTCACAATAATCATAATTTACAAAACAATACTTTCAGTGTTACTAATTTATCGGGTAAAGCGGAACGCGTCACAAAAGGCACTAGAGCGGCAGCCTGTCCCAAGCTCTGAGTCATGAGCATCAGAACAGAAACCTCCAGCGTGAAGCAAGAAAGGTTACCAATGTCTTCGCCAGAGCTGGCTGACCTCTCCAACGACCACCTAAGCCAGCATCAAGAAGAGTCCCTCTTAAGGTTAGTCAACGTCCACAGACACTGCACGATGAAATGACTGCAAATGAGTCGAAACATGCCTGGTTCACATTTGTATTTTTCGATCAAGATTCTACTAGGTTCAACTGAATTTTCTATAGACGATTGCAAGCAGGTCATCTCGCCGCAGCCATGACTCTGCTTGTGCGGGCACGTGCGTGCAGTTACAGGCTTGCCAAATGGTGAAACTACGTTCACGCGCACATCATCAAGCTTGGCAAAGGCAAAGCTGAAAGAAATAGTTTCCTTTTATTTTCGCAATTTCACCACGACAAAGACGGTTCTAAGTCAGTGGCAATCCGCGCGAGTATACTTTGGCCAGACTAGGTCCACTAGGCCTGTGTAATGTCATAAACATTCCAAAATTATATTGTTTCACGACCCCTTTAAATTGCACAACCGAAGCCCCTAGTTAAATCTCGAACTTTACGTTTCGTGCAGCATTTATGCTTTCTAGCACTGGTGACGTAAGCAAAACTCGACAGGCTTGCAAAGACGGAACGACCGGGAGTACTTGGGGCGCAAGCGGCAGTTAAGGTTAGTAAATAGTAAAATTGTCTATTGTGACGGAAGCAGGGCTACTATCAGAAGCATGCTCACAGAGTATTTACAAATAAGAAAGCTTTTTTATGTAATCCGTGATAGACGCATAATCCGATTCGGGCTGCACCGAACAATTCGCAAACACAATGACAAGGATGAAAGCTGTCGCTCACATTAAACGGAAGTCGCGTGGTCACCAATGAGACTCTCTCGTCGTGATATATGTTTAATCTGATTGAGAAGCACCAATCAACGCAAACACAATGTTGAGGCTGAATGCGGTAGATCACATTCAGCGGAAGTCTCGCGTCCGCCGGTGAGCAGCTCTTTGTCGAAACGCGTCCTACAAACACAGCACAATAATTCCATAGACTCCGACGAGATCAATGGCCATTACGGAAAAGTTGGCATGGATGTATTCCGGCCGTTCACGACGAAAAACCGCGGTCGCGAATTGGAACTCGTCAGGATTCTGCTTGCGCGATAAACTGGAGAATACTGACTGACGCTTTTTGAAAACCGGACCTACGTGGCCCCTATAACTCAACATAACCTGGCAAACGGCGAAGACCGTAACCCCAGTGAGCCCATCAGCGCGTCAGAGCGAGTCGCGTGAAAAATTGTTCGTCCAGGCGTTTTTATCCTACGGAGAGCGGACACGTGTTTCGCTTTACCCTCCGATTCGCTAGAACCGGCCTTCGCACTCGCTCACAGCCAAACGGACACAAACGAATGAAGCGAGGCTTATCAGAAGAAGACGCCAATGGGGAATGAAAAAACTGCTGATCTCCCTCTGCTGCCCCTGCGCTGCACAGGGAGGTCGCCTTGTGGTGGGGCATTGAAGTTCTTGTTGTTCGGGTGACTGTTCCTCTTTCCGAAAGTGTGGAGCCGGGGACTGGCTTATGCTGTCTTGGCAGAAATCCTTGATCGTCTTGTTTACGCGTTTGAGTTTCTTCTTTTCCTTTCCCTTTTTTCGCCATTTGTTTTGAAGTGTATTTATTGGTGTGCTCAAATCAATAAGTGTCAGCTGCGTTTGAGATTTCGTTGTCTTCGTCCGTTTTTCTTTATTGTTCCTTATCTCAGGGTCTACAAGATGTCGATTCATTACAAGCTCGCCTGCACTCTATAACTGCTTACGTCGGGACTTGCTTCATGTAGTAGTGCACCTGTTGTGGCGTGGACCGCGTAATCACAAAATAAATACAAACAAATTCGAACGCCGTCGAAGCACGGGTCAATGCTAAGACGCTGAGAGAATGTAACAAGAAACGCGGTTTTACACGTTCCAAAGAAAAACCGAAAAAGCGTCGGGCGCTAGATACTTTGGCGTCAAAACGCAGAGTTCAGAATCGCGTACCCTACCGGGGATGTCATGACTCCGAATTTGTTTCATTGTCTTGCGGCATTGTTCCTTCAGAACTACACAGAATGAGAAAATTTCAGTGAACGTGCTATAACTATTGCGAGGCCCAGTCAGGTTAATTTGTAATGCCCGAAATGAGAGCGCCACAGTTTGTTCAAGGCTTCAGCGCAGGAAGTTTTTCTCGGGTTAAAAGTAAGCAGATTCCGTTTTGCTTTCTGTTAACGTCGGATTTTACGCGGTTAAGGAATATAAATACCTCGCGGGCATTGCCGATTCACGCATGATACTCTCGACACTCAACCAAAAACGGCGTCGCGTACGATATGTCAAAAATGGCCTTGTCGGCTCGATCCATCCCATTCGCTAAATACTGGCTGGACCAAAATGGAGTGGGCACAATTATTCTATTAGATGTATTATCGGCGCAATACGGTGTGTTGCCTGGGCTGTATAGTTGTCTGCGTTCACCTTTTGCGAGCGGAGATGATTTTTCAAACCGAAGTTGAATTGATAAAATTGATGCACGCGCGACACGTAATGTTCGGCTTATGTCGGATCGGAGAGTTCGATCGGAGTTGCAAAAACTATTCTTAAGCACTTCCTAACCATACCCGCCTTCGTGTGGCGAATAATTATACTTGATTTTTGTAACCCCGTAGATCAGCAACAGATTCACCAAAGCAATAAACATGAACGGCTATGAAATCATGGGTGTTTTCGACAGCATCAACATTACGCTCCTTTCACACCGTGCGAATGAAGGGCGTAAAATTCGCTAACACAGCCTTTTTACACTATCTCAGAGCCATCGCTTCAAGTGGGGCGTGAAAATGGTGTGTAAATGGTGTAAAACGTCAGCACACCCGTTTTACACCCACTGATTTTCAGAAGTAGTGTAAAAAGGTGTAAAAAGGTTTTTGTTCCTAACTTGCAGCCTTTTTACAGCCTTTTTACACAATTATGGGTGTTACAATGTTTAGTGTTTAGATGCCGAAAGAAGGTAGGTAGAAGTAGCAGGTTGAGGTTATTATGGTACAAAAGCAACAGAGCTATGATGAGCCAACAAGCTTAACCATGGCAGGAAAAGGTTAAGGATTAAAATAGCTTTAGTAGCAGGGTGTTAGTAAAGTGATGAACATGAAAATTCTAGTAGATGGCCATGCCACTGGAGTAAATAAAACTACAGTTCGCGTAAATTGTTTATACTCTCTGGGAACTCAAAACCTCAGTATGTGGAAGCAGTGGCTCCTTTACAAGTAACATACCTAGGTGTAAAGGGACATGTTTCCTGTAGAGCTGCGAAAAGTGGGGGAGTCGTTTTTCATCATATGTGCTGGACATTCAACAAGGATATGTAAAATACTCCAATATTTCTGGAAATGCTCACATTTAGGAACAAAAGGTCTCTATGCGTAAGACTCGTATGCACGACGCGCAGACTACAGAGGATGACCTCATAAAACCTCCATCTATGCCTGGCACATTCCCATTCACAAAGAAAACGATTTATCACGTGGAGCTTGTTTTCAACCTTTAGGTTTCATTTTTCTTGCGGGTGAGATTTAATGTACCTTCGTACACTTATTTGAAGCATAGTAATCTCTGAATGGAAGGCTGCTTATATCTACAGCACGTATACCGCAGGTGCTCGTTGTACGATCCACCTCTTCATTCCCGGTAATCCCAAGATGGCTCGGCACCCAGCAAAATAGAACGTTACATATTTTCCTTGTTGATGCTACAATTTTGTTTTGAAGTGAACTTATGAAAGCATTTTTGGGGTTTGTGAGCTACGTCAGAGTTCGCAATGCACTTAGTGAGTCTGTGTATATCACTGAAGGGTAGTTAACTGTCTGAATGATATGATCCACTGGAGGCAGTAGGCCGTGCAATTCCGCAATGAAAACAGTCAAAGATGGGTGCCGAGAAAACAAGGACAAGAAGAGACGTTAACACTGGCGCACTCGCAACTAACATTTAATGAAAACACGAATACCTTAAATAGCAGTGAAAAAAAACACTTTGTCACGACTTTACACGCTTAGTGCAGACCTGTTTCTAGAAAATTAAATTATTTTGTCGATAAGGTTATCGCCGTGTCAATTGTGCACATCTTGTCCTTTTCTTTGATTTCAAAAGCCTTGTGGAGCTCCCTTAATAAGTTATCTGGCATCTGGCCAGAAAGGTTGTGACTTTAAATGACGGGGAGCAATGGCAGCGGCTGCAGTGTGTTGCCATGTGTCCAGATGGGGCTGCTCCTGTGTCCGCGTCATGTCCACGTGCGCGATTGTTGAAGCATCGTCCAGTCTGACCGATGTATACTGACCCTCATGACATTACAATTTAGTAAATAACGCCCGTTCTGCATTTTGTGTATTTCTTGCGGTGTTTAGTTTTACATTTGTCTGCAGCATCCGCGGATAATTGATTTTGCGGCACAGTCCGGACAGCTTTTTAGTTGCCGAGAAAACTACTAGTACGTCGTACCGGTCAGCCCCTTTTTAAGGTTTTGGGTAAAGGAGCGCATGTATGGGAATTACAACTAGCCTAACTGTGTTTTTTTCCCGAGGATGCCTTTTTAGACCAGTTGTAATTTCGTACATGCACTCCATTACACCAAACCTAAAAAAGGTAACTGACCGGTACGACGTACCAGTAGTTTTCTCGGCACCTAAAAAGCTGTCAGGACTGTGCCGCAAAATCAATTTTCGCGGATGCTGCAGAAAAATGGAAAACTAAAGACCGCAAGAAATACAAAGAATGCACAACGGGAGTTATTAACCAAATTGCAATGTCATAAGAGGTCAGTATACATCGGTCAGGCTGTGCGATGCTTCAACAATCGCGCAATCGGCCATGACGCGGTCACACGAGCAACCTCATCTGGACATCTGGCAACACACTGCAACTGCTGCTATTTCTCCCCGTCTTTTAAAGACACGACATTTCTGGCCAGATACCCAGATACGATATCCAGGGAGATCCACGAGGCTTTTTAAATTAAAGCAAAGGGCAAGATATGCACAAGTGACATGTTAATAACCTTATCGACAAAATAATTTGATTTTCTAGAAACAGGTCTAGACCGTGCCCAGTCGTCACAAAGGTTTTTTATTCAGGGCAATATAAGGTATTCGTTTTCTTAATAAATGTTAAATGCGAGTGCGCCAGTGTATACGTCTCTTCTTGTCCTTTGCTTTTTTCGGCATCTATCTTCGATCATAAACCAACTGGCCTAAATTGCCATCTTGATAAAAACAGTTGCGGCTAAATTAAGCTTTTGAACACTTCTTACTGAATGGTCGATCATGGTGCATCCAACAAAAAAATCCGGTTTTTTACCGTCTGCGTAGTAGTAATAACAATAATCATTATTATTTTACAGCTCAAAAAAGTCTAGATGCACGAACTCAGATGGCGTATCATTTATATTAAACTTTGTTAATGAAAGATCACAGTGCGTGGAGTTATACTCCCAAGGAGCCACCCTCTTTGGAACAGAAGCAACTGGTAACTTACTGTCTATTCCAGTGAACTGTGCCCAATTCCTATTTCTCATAACACAGGGAGGGATAATGCTTGGCTTATCATCAAAAGTTCTCTGGTATCCCGTGCCCTTAACTCCATATTGGGCTGAATGCGGAACGACTGACCGTATCCTTGATGAACACATAAATTTCAGAAAAAAAGTCGTCTGTCGAAAGACATCTCGTTTACCTCAGCATAGTCTCCTGTTGCCAAACGAGGTCCCTGGTAATGGACAGTGTCCAGTGCGTAAAGAGCTGATGGCATACCAGATCCGTACACAAAACTGTCATAGTCCAAACTGAGCGGATTTCAGATTGATAGATTCGCAAAAGATATACACGGGCATAACCCCATGTCTTGTGGGACAATACTTTAAGAAGTCTCGGTGATTTGAGACATTTTAGTTTCAGTCTTTTTATATAACGCACAAACGATAGCCTACGGTCGAAAGTGAGGCTCAAAACTTCATGGTCTACCTTCACAGGAATGGGGTCTGGCGCATATATAAAGAAGACCTGCAGAGACTCCCCTTATACGGGAGTAGAACAGTAACCCTCTTTTCCGAAAAGAAACTAAAGGCGTTTTATCTGCGCACTATATGAGAATATTGATAGCAACTCGATGCCTCCGTTCACATATAGAAAGATTGCGCGAAGAGAGAGCGATTTGAAGGACATCAACCTAGAGCGAATATTGCGCAGAAGAAGTTATGGAACGAACTATTGAGCTCATCTTTACCAAAAGGGAGTAACACAGAGGGCTCTCCCTTGAGGGACCCCGGTCTCCTGAATGAATTCTTTAAAAAAGACGTTCCTAGTTTCACAAAAAAGGTTCGATTAGAAAGATGGCTCTTGACTGTAGCGAGCATACTTCTTCGTACCCCAACTTCATTAAAATCACGGAAAATGTAATGACGCCGTGCTGTGTCATATGCATTCTCCATGTCAAAAAACACTGAAACGCACAAGTGTCTATTTGAAACAAATTCACAAATTATGATTTCGAGATGAACTAAATGTTCAACTGTAGAACGATAGGTACGAAACCCACTTGATTCTTATCGAAGACGTTTACTTTCTTCTTAATAGCACATTTTTTATACAATACGCTCAGAAGTATTGCTCAGAAAGCTGATAAGATTAATTGACCGATAGCCATAATGTAGTGGAAGGCTCCTTGACAGGTTTCAAAAATGAAATAACAGTGGCTACCTTACCTGCCGAATAGAATCTGCCGTCGTGCCATATGCTAATAAAAATTATAATAAAAGAAGTAACGTAGAAGGTTGAAGATGTATTGGCATCTGGTCGTGTATGCCTTAAGGTTCTTAAGCTGAAGGCTTAGTTACATGAGGGACCATTTCGAGTTCACGGATCGTAACAGGTAGATTGTAGTCTTCGTGGGCCCCACCTGTAGTCCTCACAGCATGTGATTCTGCACACCCTTTGTCATTCATTCATTCATTCATTTATTGATACTGTCAACCCTTGCACAGGGCCATTACGCGAGAAAGGCGGATGAATAATCTTAGGACCTCGATACAAGAACAAAATGCTCACCGAGAGGATCCGCTTGCTCCTGTAGGCTTGTCGGACAAATCCCATAGTGGGAAAGGAGCGTGACTGAGAAGGCATGATATCGCCCTGACGTCGGATGTATCCCGCCTGAGCTTTCATTTGCTTAATGCAAAAGGGGTTACTTTGCGTAGGGTAACGTCGAAAGGTACACCAGGTATTGTTGTGTTTTTCCGTGACTCCGTACATTTTTCATTCTGCCACGGCTTGGGACGCCATTGGAGAAGCGCGGATGTCATAGGAATAGCAAGCACCGCTGCTTGAATAATACAATTACTAAATAACTCTGTGACTTCGTTGACAGAAAGTCTATCAAGTGACGTGCACGCAAGTTGTGCCGCTTCAGCAAAAAAAGACTAATTGGCTTTCTCAAGCTTCCAATGGACAGTCCGCGTTGACACGCACTTTAGGGGAATGGTGCTCTTTAAGAAAATAGGAAAGTGATCACTTTTATATGGGTTAGTGCCTGCTACCCACGTAAAAAAAGTAAACATGGATGCACTACCGATGGAAAGATCAATACATGAGGACGATAATGATTGAGGGCGAAAAAAAGTCGGTTCTCCAGTTATTGAAAATACAAAGTGCATGCGACAATAAAATTGACTCGATCATTCGACAACGGGCATCGAT
The DNA here is from genome assembly GCA_037355805.1 of Ixodes ricinus. Lineage (NCBI taxonomy): Eukaryota > Metazoa > Arthropoda > Arachnida > Ixodida > Ixodidae > Ixodes > Ixodes ricinus. The sequence continues at coordinate 12,212 of JAZHYW010019265.1, read as the reverse complement.
GTTGTCACTACCCAGCAAATAATTATGCGCGTTAAAATTTCCAGGTAAAATAAAAAGCTCAGAAAGTTGATGTAAAAGCGCATTAAAATCATTTGACGTAAAAGTAAAAGTACAAGGAACATACAGTAACCATTTTATGAAGGCGTAGCCGCACCGCTACTGCCTCTAGAGCAGTATTAAGACCGATTTCAGAGCAGGGAAGGTGCTTTGGGACAACCACTGCAACTCCTCCCGCAGAAACAAACGCATCCTCTTAGTCTTTTCTAAAAAAAATATGGTGGCGTCTAAGAAACTTTATATGCTTTGAACTGAGATGGGTTTCTTGTAAAATAAAGTAAGTAGGTGGTGTTCCTCCAAAACGAACTCAATATAATCGAAGTTCCTCAGTGGGTTTTACCAATTCCACTGGTTGATTGTCGTCATTCATTATGGAAATTTAACTGTTAGCTGAGCGATGGAGAAAAAAGAGGGTGGTGTATGTGATGATTTAATCTAGGCGGAAATACTGGTGTTTTACCTTTATGTTTGTGTTTCTGGGTTCTACCACTCCATATCCTCTGGATCTGGCTCTGGAGCAGAAAGGCTGCCTGCATCTGCAGTCTTTTCTGCTTCTGGAGGCTTCTTGGCAGGCCTGCAGGAGGCCTTATATTTGTTTAGGGATCATGGGAGGAGCCCACGGCTTCTACCTTCACCTGATGCGGCAGCGGTCGACATGCTATGTCGGCCCAGAGTCCCGTCTGTATTGTCTGTTGCATGTGGGACGTGAAGCTTGTTAGACAGGGAAGTTCTCCCCAAGGAGGAGGAGCGAGGGGCTCGCTCCATTGCCTGAGGGGAGGGACAAATATGGAGAGAAGATGGCGCGACCTCTGTGGTTGCTGCGGCATCTAGCTTCTTAGAGCGACTAGATGCATCTGCTGCTTTCGCAGCTGAGAGAGATTGCATCCCAGGAGGCGCAAGCGTCAGCCTGGGCGTAGAGGACTGCAGTGGCTTCCCTGGTCTGAAAAAGACACCTGGGTCGCCACTAATACTTTGGACTTGCAGGTCCTCTGCTGGACACAGCCCCGACAAAAGAACCTCTCAGAAAGCAGAGACGCAGCGCTTTGCATCCTGGTACGTGATTTTTTTTTCACCTTGAGAGCAAGTGTTTTTTGTTTTGTTTTTTAAAGTAGTTAGACGATCGAGAGTAGGCAGGGTGGTCAGCGTTGCAGTTTATAGATTTGTAGTCGAGCTTGCAGTCGTCAGCGGTATGGTAAGTGCCGCTGAACCTGGCACAGTTCTCACGAGTACGGCAAGCTCGCCATTTAGGTCCGTACCGCTGGCATCGAAAACAGCGTAGCGTGTTCGGGACATACGGCCGTGCTTTGCAGTTGATGCACCTCGCCTTTAGGGTAAGAGACGACGACTTTTTTAATGTCAGTATAACATATTTGGCTGGTCGTTCCTCGCCATCCTTAAGGATTTCAATTCGTTTTGCGGTCACAACATCTTGAGCGCTTAGACCCTCCACAATTTTCCCTTCAGAACTGGTTACGAGGTCATCCTCCGGTATCACACCGCGAATGGTATTCAATGTAAAATTTGCGGATACTGTCACGTTCACATCATGTATCATATTCAGATTTAGGAAGGCCGTTCCCTGATACTTTTCGTAAGTCTCGACACGAAGGTCACCAGAAGAAAGCTCCTTCGCTTCATATACTGTCCCCGCGTGTTTTGAAGAGCTTTGGCAACAAGGAACAAAGACAGTTTTGAGAGCGGCTTAGAAATGTCGTCGGAGTGTAAGACGAAAAATCTTGTAAAGTTGTCGTTTGAGTTATCTAGTTTCAGAAATGCGGACAGTGCTTCGGTCCGGCCCCTTTTTGAATGCCGATCAGATTGTTTTAGCTTAGCACCTATATAGATGTGACGGTGTTCGAAATCTTTGGCGCGCCGCCCACCTCGGAGACAAACGAGAAAACAGGCAACGACCCCGCAACAAAAATGGCTTTGCTGGAAGCATTACTCTACTAGAGCTACGGAGGAACTCTAACCAAGTGTGGATCTTAATGAGTATATCTTTCACCACCCAATGGTAACCCTTGCCGCCAAAAAGGTTAAAAGTGGACAGAAGGGCAAAAAGGGAGAAAAGACAAAAGTACGAGAGGAGAAGGAAAGACGACTGATGTAATCATCCTGGTCGGGCAGAGCCAGGTCATCCGTCTACTAAAAGCTGGGGCCGAAGAGGTGTATTGCCTCACCCGGGGGGCCACGAAGGGTCCGAACCGACCCGGGCTCAGCTCCAGCACCAGGATGCCCTGTTCCCCTGACGCGGGCACGCCACGCACTCTAGACGTGGGTGGGTAGCAACATTTGGCTCGGGGTCCATGGTGTTGCCGCTCACCAAACGCCTAGTTTCACAGGTGCCCCCTGCTGGTAGAAAGTTGGGCTACGACGTTGGCGTGCCATTAGAGTGGCTGACGATTGACATGGTGGGGCCCCCACCAGAAACAACAGGAGGTAATCGGTCTCTATAGTAATTACAAATTATTTCACAAAGGACTTGTCTGTTTAATTAACTTAAATACGAGTTCGTGCCTACCGACCAAAGTTTTCAGCCCTCCCATCTCATGTCAACCCCTCCTCTACTTGTGTTGTGGCGTGCTTTTACTATATCCGCAGTCGTTGCGAAGATCACTTATCAATGGCATGCTCGAGAAAAGCGGGAGAGAATGAGATGTGTGTCTTAGTTCGCAGTCAAGTTGATCTGAAAGTGTTGACAGTTGACAGGCCTTCTGTTCCATTGTGGCTAATTACACTTTAAGTAACGAATCAACTCTATGCCTATCACCACGCTCAAAAAATGTCGGAGATTACTTAGTTTCAAAAATTCAATAAATATAGGTTTTTGGTTCTATATTAAATCACAAGAGCTAGACATATGGTGCAGCTATTTTGCGCGCAAAAAATCATTTGTGAAAGGATACTTAAGAGGCGTTCTTCGGTGAATCTGTTCTATATTGAAGTTTACCGAGAGTGTCAATGAGTGTGAAATGAACGCAGTATACAAAATTGTGCAATATGCATTCTTAAAAACCTAAAATATTTTATGTTCTATGCAGCTTCCCCACTGTCCACAGTGTCATGTTCAAATGTCTTATTGCTGGCGACGAGGAGCATTTTAAGTTATATTGGAAATCACCAATCTTTACTTCAACGGTGTTTTAGTGCTTTGCAGGAAATCAATATAAAAAACGTATTCTGCGTAATGCAAACAAAATTACTTTAATTCTACTATGTCCATTATGATTTAGAACTTACTCCTTCTCCTGTGAGATTGCACGCAATTTGTCCTCCTTCTTTGATCAGTTTCGTACAGTCGTTCACGGTGTCAAGGGGCCATGAAGACGACTCCCCTTGGAAGAAAGAATGATATGAACGTCAAAAGATGCACTGAACACAACTCAATCAGTAGGTGCAACACTAAGCCTCGTGTTAGCAAATGGCTATAACAACAACAAAGATGCTTCGATATATAAAACGCATGGCACAAGAAACACAGAAAATTGGATGCAACTTTTAGGATCTCACTATTTTTGGCATCTCCAGCCTCAACATTTTTGTTTTCTTTTCCAAAGTTGAACTGCTGAATGCAGAATATCAATGTTTACCTTGAGCTCCTAGATTCGACGCTTACGTTTCACACCGTTTGAGTTGGATAAGCTACTAAAATTTAATTTATTATTACATCATCCATGATTTTTTGTCTTTACTTTTCTTCAACATCTTCACATTCCAGGCACTCTTTGAACATCGACTAAAGGCTGTACAATTATCATCACATAAATATCCTGAACTATAACTGGCAACGGAAAAAAGGGGACACGAGTCAGTTTTGATTCCTTGTGTTTTTTATTTATTTGCCCATGAAACTAAAGTGTTTTGTAACCTCAAAGGCGCAATGAACTCTCCCAATTTATTTTGTTAAGTGAATCAGTAGGAGACGCAAATCAAATTGTAAACGTCTCATAAAAAATTAAAGATGTGTTACAAATCTCTGTAATGTGAAATTAGAGCGCAGCTCCTGAGGAGAAGAGGGACGGTACGAAGGGGTATGCCCCTCCTACTCATCCATACCCTTCACTCCACCTCTCGTCCTCCCCTTCTCCCCTCATCCTTTCTTCTTTCTCCTTCTTCCCTGCTCTGCTCTTCCTTCTCCCTACTTTCCGCATCATCCTGCTTCCCTCATGCTTCCCTCCTTTTTCGCTCCGCCTACTCCTTCTTCTGCCTCCATTTATCTTTTCCTCCTCCACTTTTTTCTTACCTCCTCCTCCTCCTCCCCTCCGTACTGCTTACTCCTCCGTACCCTCCCCTTCTCCTCCACCATACCCCCTGCTCCTCTTAAAGTTTTCCGGCTATATTTAACGCCGAGAATGATGTTACCTGACTTCGTGTCGCGTCACCCATGAACAAATTCAGTTTCTCCGCAAGAATTAGCGGTAAAATTGGCGTTATATGACTCTCAACACAAATTCCATTTCCCCTTCATTTAGCGGAGCCGTTACGCCGACGGCGACGGCTAATGTGATGCCGCAAAAACGCGGAAACGGGTGCCTAAGAGCTGCGCTCTAAAAATACGTTCTTTCGCAATATTTACGTAACGAGACATGTTTGGACTGAGGAGTTTTTCCCAAACATCCTTTGTTTTAGCAAGAAAGAGTCAACCCTTAATATTGCTCCTATGCGGACTAAGTTTTTCCAATAATGTCTTTGAAGTATTAGATATGACTCGCATGTCACAAGAACAATACTCCCTGAAAACTAATTTAGAGCACAATGTTTTCGTAAAAAAAATATTTGGAGTAAAAAGCTATTCCCAAGGGGCTTCTGCTTCGAGACGTTTGCCCTAAATAGAATCACAATATATAATATCCCCACGACACCCAAGCTCGATATCGCGACGTCAATATATAGGTAAATGTTTGGTTTCCTTAGTTTTGATGGGGTACTTTTTGGAAAACCTTTTATATCCAGACACTAAAACACTGTATAGATTTCAGTGTCAATTTAGAGTGACACTGCTATTTAAAAAAAAAAAAGATAAGTGCCTGCTTTGAAATGCATCATGTCTCTGCTCAAAAATATGATGTTTTCGCCACCGGAAAAAAATTTAAAAAATGCAAGCGATCACACAAAGTGTCCTGCGATTGACAGCAGTAGCTGCTGCGTGGTGTAAAGGCACGTTAAAGATGATTTGCCTCCAGCCAGTGTGCTGTTCAATGTTTACCATCGGTTCTGAGACAGGTAACTGGGCGGAGATAATATGGAGGCGAGAGGCCATTTCACCCCAGCATGGCCAAATGTGTGTTTCTGGACGGCGGGATGCCGGATTGGGGGAGAATATGTGTGCCTCACCGGAGGGTGCATGGATCTAGCAAGAATATCGGGGACGCGGAGGGGCTATACGCCGTGATCCTCTGTTCTTTTCGGAACAGCGGCGGCCTACAGGGGGAAAGGGGGAGGGAGAGGGGCGCCAACCTTGCTGTAGTTGGAATGTATGTATGAGGAAGGACGCTGAGAGGGAGTTGCAGTCCCTCTGCTGTCGAGTAGGGGTTTGTACTCAGAGCTACCGCTGTGAGAAACAACATCTTTGAAGCTGCAATTTCCGCCTAGATGTAACGCTAATGGCCAGAGCTAAATGACAAAGTATCAGAACTAATCCTTATATAATTCAAGATATGTAAGTAATTTCCTGAAAATTTTAATGGAAAAATGGAGCATATTATTGCCCATTTCTGTAAGTGGTGATAATCAGATCCACCTATCCGAGAACTCAGTCGGCCGCGAGTTTCAAATTGAAGATTTAAGAAAATAACTTATGACTTCTGAATGAGATAATGCAGCGTTCTTAAACTTTGTGAACCTGGTTTGCACTGCAAGATTTAAATTTGTGTGGAAAATAGGCGTTCGGCAGTGCGTATTTCTTTCGCGGCAAAAAAAAAAAAAGGATTTTCCCCGCTTGTAGGCGTTACAAAGTAAACATTGGCTTAAAAAAAATATACAGCACCTGAATATTTTTCTAGAAATATGTTCAATTAAGAGCGAACGCAAACATGCCTGTATTTGTGACGTTGATGCCACGAAAGGGAAGCCTATTTAATACTTCCTCCAAGGTGCTCTGGAACTTCATATTGTTTGAAGTACGTAGAGTATGACACCTATGCAACTTTCGTAAATAATGCACTGCATATTTAGGTTGCGGGGTTCATTTTAATTCATGAGTGTTTACAAACATACTTCTGTTTTTAGACGTTGACCCTATATGGTACATTCTCTTTTCAGAATGGCTCAACTAAGTCTCGGGTCGCCAAACGTAGATCGCAATTTTCTATATATCTTTCAGTGGGGTCAAATTATTCTTTTTGAACGTTCATATAATATTGCCGCCCGCAGAGCCGAGAAAGCAACGCTCGGTCACGGTCTTCTAGAAGATTCCCATTCATTCTCGCACTAGTTGTAACTTTCCCTTTGCTTTGTTGTTCTCGAAAGTGCCAGTTCATCCTCGCCCCGAGCGCGCGACGCTCGAACCTTCTTTGCCGAACTTTCGAGATAGTGACGCACGGTAGATAAGCAGCTACCCGCGACCTTGTCGAGTCAGTGTCGCTCGCGCTCTGTTGTCGCCGCCGAATCGCCGCCTGCTTTTCTGCTGCCTCGACGCTCTTTCGTTCTTTACTTATTTTTGGTTGGCACAAGTTCGCCTATTAAACCGTTATCTTTGAGTTCACTGTTCGCCTTCGTCGTCACCTCCGTTCGTGACATTTCTGGTGGAGGTGCGGGGTATGAAACCCGTGCAGCGTACCCCTACAAGAACTCGCTCAGCAAGCCCCAATTTCCCGACGACCTTCCGTTGAAGACGCGGAGCATCGTGCCAGCCGCCGTACTTCAAGGGCAAGCCCCTGGAACTCGGACCTGCTGCCGGCGAGAGACCAAGGCCAGTCGACGAAGCCGACGATGGACTTCCTCAGACGGCGCAGACCACGACTAGCACGCCCCCGTCGTTTACCTGCCCGTCGCCCCTCGGACTCCGACGCCTTTCCACGGGGAGATCCACGAGGACGTCGAGGACTGGATCCATCACTACGAGCGCGTGGCACGCCATAACGGATGGACCGCCGAGCAGTACCTGCAGAACCTCTACTTTTCGTTGGAGGGTACTGCGAGGCACTGGTTCGAGAACCACGAGGCTGCGCTCACGTCGTGGGACGCCTGCGTCACCGAGCTGAAGCGGGCGTTTATGAATCAGCATCGTAGGCAGCGGGCCGAAGACCTTCTCCAGGCGAGGACTCAAGGCCCCAACGAAACGGTCACCAGTTTCGTTGAAGACATCCTCCGCCTCAGCAGCCGCGCCGACCCGCAAGCCACCGACGAGAAGAAGTTACGCTTCCTTATGAGAGGCGTGAAAAGCGAAATCTTCGGCGGACTTATTCGCAACCCCCGACGACCGTCGAAGAATTTGTTGCCGAAGCAACAAACATCGAGCGGGCGTTAATGGCCCGAGCGCGCCACTACCATCGGCTCAACGACGTTTCGACTCTGGCATCGGCAAGCTCCGAGTTCAGCACCAGCACCGACGAGCTTCGCGAGATGATCCGTCAAGTCGTTCGCGAAGAACTCAAGAAACTGCTGCCTGCTGCCGACCCCCGGCTTCGCTGTCCATCGCCGAAGTTGTGAGGGAAGAGCTTGAGAGAGCCATCGAACCACGGGCTCCTGTCAACCCTGCTCCGCTCGAGCAATCGACGGTGAGCTACGCCGCCATGGCCCGACGACCGCCACCTGCTGCCAGTCAACCTCCTGCGCCACGACAACGGGACGCACCAGCACCGGCAGTACTCCCGACGTCGCGACGTTCGACGTCAGTACGTCCGGCAAGAACGACCGGCGCCCAGAAAGACCGACGTTTGGCGAACGGCCGATCGACGCCCGCTGTGTTACCACTGCGGGGAAGCCGACCATGTCTACCGCCGTTGCCCGTACCGGCAGCTGGGGCTACGCGGCTTCCACCCCGACGACCCGCGACCACGCTACGGCGAGCGACCCCGGGACATCGCCGAATACCTCCGCCGGTCGCCATCCCCGGGACCGTCTCCCCGCCGCGGTTTCCGATCGCCGTCACCACAACGCCCTGCATCGCCTCATCGTAGGTCCCGCCGAGAAAGCCTGTCCCCCCTGCCTCGCCGGGAAAACTGAGTGCGGCAATACCGGGAGGTGGTATTGCCGATGACGAACGACGCCAATATCCTCCACAAACGCCGGAGGGCTCCCACACCAGCGACGAGACGGATAGGAACGACGGTTCTGCGACGGTGTCGAATAACCTCGACGTTACCATCGACGGCCACGACGCGAAGGCACTCGTCGACACCGGAGCAGACTATTCCGTTTTAAGTGGGAAGCTCTCTCGCCGCCTTCGGAAAGTGATGACGCCGTGGGATGGCCCGAAAATACGAACCGCCGGCGGACATCTCATCACACCAGTGGGAAGGTGTACTGCGCGCGTGGACATCCACGGAGAGACCTGCCCCGTGAAATTCGTCGTCCTCAAGGACTGTTCGAGAGACGTCATCCTTGGCATGGACTTCCTCTGTGAGTACGGTGCCGTGATCGACCTTGGCGCAAACAGGTTGACGCTGCGAAAGCCCGTTCTACCTCCGGAGGGATCCAAAACGACGCCAGCCGCCGTCCGAGTCATTGCGGACCACGTGAACCTGCCGCCACGGTCGAGTGTTCTTGTGCCTGTCGTGACCGATGCAGTGGCCCGCGGGAAAGTCCTTCTGGAGGGCAGCGTCCAACTGCTTCTCGGAAGAGGAATAGGCGTCGCAAGGGGCGTAACGGAGCTGCAGGATGGACGTACTGTGGTCCTCGTGACGAACTTTCGACCGGAGGCGCAGCACCTCACGAAAGGTGCCGCTGTAGGACACGTTGAGGAACTCCGGGCCGACGCCGAAATCGCCGCGATCTCCGACGAGCCCTCGCCGTGCCAGCCGCACAGTACACCACCGCCGCAGCTCGACGTTAACCCCAAGCTCAGTGCCACGGAACGACGACAGCTCGGAGACCTCCTCGCCGAGTTCGGCGACTGCTTTGCGACGACGTCGAGGGTGCGCCAGACAACAGTTGCGAAACACCGCATCATTACCAACGAGGACGCGCTCCCGGTGCATCGGCCGCCGTACCGGGTCTCCCCAAAGGAACGAGAGGCCATTCAAGAACAGGTACAAGAGATGCTCAACGACGACATCATTCAGCCTTCGAGCAGCCCGTGGGCCTCTCCAGTCGTACTGGTGAAGAAGAAGGACGGAACGCTTCGATTCTGCGTTGACTACCGGCGGCTCAACGCGGTGACGAAGAAAGACGTGTATCCGCTCCCCCGCATCGACGACACGCTGGACCGGCTGCGCCACTCACGGTACTTTTCGTCGATGGACCTTAAGAGTGGCTACTGGCAGATCGAAGTCGACGAACGGGACCGAGAAAAGACTGCCTTCGTCACGCCCGACGGACTGTATGAGTTCAAGGTGATGCCCTTCGGACTCTGCACAGCGCCGGCAACGTTCCAACGTGTCATGGACACCGTCCTGGCAGGCCTCAAGTGGCAGACATGTCTCGTTTACCTCGACGACGTCGTGGTATTCTCGGCCAACTTCGACGAGCATTTGCGACGCCTTCGAGCCGTTCTTGAGGCTAGATCAGGACCGCAGGACTACACCCTCGAAGCCGACGAAGTGCCGGTTTGCCTACGGCGAACTGAAGTTCCTGGGCCACGTTGTGAGCAACGAAGGTGTAAGTCCTGACCCTGAGAAAACTCGCGCCGTAGCGGCCTTTCCACCGCCCACCGACAAAAAGGCCGTCCGACGATTCCTGGGACTTTGCGCGTACTACCGGCGATTCGTTCGGGATTTCGCAAAGCTTTCTGCGCCGCTCACGCACCTCACGAAAGACGCCGTGAACTTCGAATGGGGTGTAGAACAACAACAGGCATTCGACGAACTAAAGCGACGGCTCCAGTCACCACCGATTCTCGGCCACTTCGACCAATCAGCCGAAACGGAAGTTCACACGGACGCCAGTAATACAGGACTCGGAGCGGTACTGGTCCAACGACAAGACGGTGCGGAGCGCGTGATCGCATACGCTAGCCGGACGCTGTCGAACGCGGAACGCAACTACTCGACAACCGAGAAGGAATGTCTGGCCGTCGTCTGGGCCATCACGAAATTCCGCCCGTACTTGTACGGGAGCCCATTTCGGGTGGTCACCGACCACCACGCGTTGTGTTGGTTAGCGAGCCTGAAGGATCCATCGGGACGCCTCGCTCGGTGGAGCCTACGACTGCAAGAGTACGACGTGACCGTGGTCTACAAGTCAGGCCAAAAACACAGCGACGCCGACTGCCTGTCCAGAGCCCCTGTCGAGTCAGCTACCGGATGTGCCAAAGACGACGGCGACGACGACGACCACTTTCTTGGCGCGGTGAGCATTCACGGTATGGCAGCGCTCCAGCGGGACGATCCTGAGTTGCGTGCACTGATCGACCACTTGGAGGGACGAGGGGGTACGATTCCCCGAGCCTTCTCACGTGACCTGCCAAGATTCGCCGTCCGGAGAGGTATCCTCTACAAAGAGAACTTCGGGGACAGCAACTCGACGTGGCTCCTGGTGATTCCTGCTAGTCTTCGAGAAGAGATCTTCCAAGCCTGCCACGACGACCCAACATCTGGTCACCTTGGCTACAGTAGGACTCTTGCACGGATCCGAGAGAAATACTACTGGCCCAAGCTCCCGAAGACTGTCCACCTCTACGTCCGTTCGTGCCACGAATGCCAACGACGCAAGAAACCACCGACGAAGCCGGCAGGTCTCCTGCAACCGATCGCGCCCCCGACTGCACCATTCCAGCAGATTGGAATGGATCTTCTTGGACCTTTCCCACCGTCGACGCAGGGAAACCGTTGGATAATCGTGGCAACTGATTATCTCACCAGGTACGCCGAGACAAAAGCACTCCCGTCGGGGACCGCCGTGGAAGTAGCCAAGTTCTTCGTGGAGTCTATCGTCCTCCGACACGGCGCTCCCCAAGTCCTGATTACGGACCGAGGATCCTCGTTCATGGCGCAACTGACACAAGAGATACTCCGCCTGAGCCACACCGACCACCGCCGGACCACGGCATACCACCCGCAGACCAACGGGCTGACGGAGCGACTAAACAAGACCATCGCCGACATGATTTCGATGTACGTGGACGTGGAACACAAGACGTGGGACGAAGTGTTGCCCTACGTCACGTTCGCGTACAATACGGCGATTCAAGAAACTACCGGCATTACACCTTTTCAGCTGGTGCACGGCAGAAAGGTGACGACGATGCTCGACGCCATGCTGCCCCACGACCCGACGGACGACGGCACCGACGACGCCCAGCTGGTCACCCAACGAGCAGAAGAGGTGCGCCAGCTAGCTCGCCTTCGCATAAAGGACCAGCAACGTGTCGACGCTGGTCGGTACAACCTTCGTCGCCGCGACGTGGAGTTCCAGCCCGGAGACAGGGTGTGGGTGTGGACGCCCATTCGCCGCCGCGGACTCAGCGAAAAACTGTTAAAGCGCTACTTCGGACCCTACAAGGTCATCCGCCGCCTTGGGGACTTGAACTACGAGGTGCTCCCCGACGGAACCCGACCATCAGGACGCCGCCAGCCACGACCCGAAGTCGTCCACGTAGTTCGACTCAAGCCGTTCTACGCACGATAGGATTGCGACACTGCATGTTTATTTTGTTTCACCGTAAATTTTTTAGCCATTTCTGTTTTCCTTTCACGTTGCATCGGGACGATGCACTTTTAAAAGGGGGGATAATGCCGCCCGCAGAGCCGAGAAAGCAACGCTCGGTCACGGTCTTCTAGAAGATTCCCATTCATTCTCGCACTAGTTGTAACTTTCCCTTTGCTTTGTTGTTCTCGAAAGTGCCAGTTCATCCTCGCCCCGAGCGCGCGACGCTCGAACCTTCTTTGCCGAACTTTCGAGATAGTGACGCACGGTAGATAAGCAGCTACCCGCGACCTTGTCGAGTCAGTGTCGCTCGCTGCTCTGTTTCGCCGCCGAATCGCCGCCTGCTTTTCTGCTGCCTCGACGCTCTTTCGTTCTTTACTTATTTTTGGTTGGCACAAGTTCTGCCCATT